>ML388485.1:13979-67503 GCA_005239525.1 Nicotiana knightiana
GGGGGGGGGGGGGGGGTTGAGTAGGGGTGAGAAGGTTCTCAGGCTTTTGCTAAGTTGCAACTGCGGAAGTTAAAGCAGGACATCTAGTGTCACATTGTCCTTATGGATATATTACACATCCTACGTTCTTCTTGTGTTTTTTGGACTTTATTTGTTTGTGATGCAAATAAACATTTACCAAAGCTATTGTAAAGTTTGCTGTCCTATTGCTTTATATGTAGGAGCATAAATTGAAACATTCTGGTGCTACAAAGATAGTAATTGAACCGTTTGCATTTTAGCATCAACAAAGGCATTTTACAACACTTAATGATTCTATGTCTGAATGTATCATGTTGGTATATCCATAGATTGTGTGATAACAATTTCCTTAGCCTCTTCTGAATCTTTATGTAAAACAATTACTACAGTCCAATAGAATCTTAGTCATTTATGCAGGGCATTCCAGTAAATATTACTGTAGGTTCTCATGTGTGGATCGAGGATCCATCAGTTGCTTGGATTGATGGACAAGTATCGGAGGTTAATGGACAGGAAATTCAGGTTCAGACATCTGATGGGAAGATGGTATATCTCTTTTACATTGAGTAGTATGCATTCATGAATTTACTGTTGCTTTATTTGTTTTTCCATAGAAGTTTAGTGTGTACACTGGACTCAATTGTACGACCAACTCTAACTTAATTGATTAAATTAACTAAATAGACTTGACAATAATACAATATTCTGATGATGGAATTAATGTCTTTTAAATACTGCGACAGAGGATCTAATTCACTAGTCTTCTTTGGTTGTCGCCGTAGTTTGCAACTGTAATGCTTTTGCGGCCTCCATACCCATATGGGCCATATGTATCCATTTCATCCATCTGTACTTGAACTGTATTTTCATTTTTCCCTTCTTTCCATAAATATTGGCACATTAGCTTAATTAATTTATTATATTTTAGTGGTAAAGGAAAAATCCACTGCAGTTGTTCTAATTTACTGCTATTTAACTCTCTAGTTTTCTGCTAAGGCACATCGACACAATTCCCAATTGACAATGCACATCTCTAACCTGGCAATGACCTGGTTTTTACTGTTGCACATTTTCCTTTGATTTCATCTAGGTTGTAGCAAATTTATCAAAAACTTACCCCAAGGATGAAGATGCTCCTGATGGAGGAGTTGATGACATGACTGAACTTTCATATTTGCATGAGCCTGGAGTCTTACATAATTTGGCAACAAGATATCAACTCCATGAAATCTATGTAAGTATAGTCCAATGCTCAAAATTTTATTTACTTTATGTTCAATTTGGCTAAAGGACTGAAACTGCAGCTACAGATGACTTTCTTATAATATTATATCATACTCTGACATTATTGCAGACTTATACTGGAAATATTCTTATAGCAATTAATCCATTTCAAAAACTGCCTCATTTTTATGACGGCCACATGATGGAAAAATATAAAGGAGTACCACTTGGTAAACTAAGTCCTCATGTCTTTGCTATTGCTGATGCTGCTTACAGGTACTCCTGTATACAACTTCAACTCCACATAAATTTTCTCATGAAAAATAATGCTATTGTAACTGAAATCTTGAAAATGAATTAGGGCAATGATCAATGAGGGTAAAAGCAATTCTATATTGGTTAGTGGAGAAAGTGGTGCTGGTAAGACTGAAACTACAAAAATGCTCATGCGCTATCTTGCCTATTTGGGCGGCCATAAAGGCACTCAAAGGCGGACTGTGGAACAGCAAGTACTGGAGGTAAGTTAAATGTTCGGATTACTGTTTTAAACTCTTTTACTTCTTAAAATTACTAGGGCAGGTAGTTAGGAACTTGTACTTTCCTTTGAGGCTTAAATTCTGCATACTTTCAGCTATATTGACAACTTATTGTATGGCACGAGTGCATTGTCTAATCACAAGTAAGAAGAATATATATGAATATGCAACATTATGCTTTCTTTACCAAACACAAAAGAAACATGGCATGTTCTGGCGGTGTTAGTAATGTGAACGTCACTCATAGAATGAAATTTCCAAATAGAGTGGAATAGATATAGAGGATTTTTACGACTAACCCCAACTAGTTTGGGTCGATTGATTGATTGATTTTTGGAGATGTGAATGCATGGAAAAGAAATGAAATATCTATTCACATAAAAAGCTGAGCTTGAGATAGGATTAAGCCTAAGAAAATGATCTAAGTTTCAGAAACTTCACTGTCTATCTTATTATCAACTTCACAGTTTATATATATATATATATATATAAAAACTTGATAGTAGTTCCCTTAATTGAAAGTTTGTAGAGGGGTCAATGTGTATGTGAAACTGTCAGTGTTTTGAAGGCTTTCACATCCATTTGAATTAAATAATTTCCAAGAAGCTCTTTTTCATGTCTAAACAGTCTAAATCATGAGGACCGGGCTTCAAACTGATAGGTAGTTTCTCTATTTCTCTTAAAGCCTTCTCTATTGGTTATCTCATTCCTTTAACTCTTGGTTGTTATATCTCCAGTCAAATCCAGTACTTGAAGCATTTGGCAATGCCAAAACAGTTAGAAATAACAATTCAAGGTGAGATACTGGCTCTACGCGTGATTCCAATAAAAAAATTGTCTCATGATTGCTTCAACAATCAGTTGAAACTTTTTGCTTCTGAAAGCTACTTAGACACTGTTGTTTACAGCCGTTTCGGTAAATTTGTGGAGATTCAGTTCGACAAGAATGGAAGAATATCTGGTGCAGCTATTAGAACTTATCTGCTTGAAAGGTCTCGAGTTTGCCAAGTTTCAGACCCTGAACGGAACTATCATTGTTTCTACCTTCTCTGTGCAGCACCGCAGGAGGTAATCTGCAGCAATGCTATTCCTTTTTACGTCTTTCATCACCCTGAGTTAATTTGATTGTCACACTACCCTTTTGACATTTTCTTTACCATAACAGGAGATCAAAAGGTATAAGTTGGGGGATCCCAAATCATTTCACTATCTCAATCAATCAAATTGCTATGAACTAGTAGGCGTTAGTGATGCTCATGACTATATTGAGATAAGGAGGGCAATGGATATCGTTGGAATTAGCGAGAAAGAGCAGGTAATGCCCTAATTGCTTTTGTCTGTCCTGCAACTCTCCTTTCTGATTTTAAGAAGCTACTCTGTTTCTTCTTCAGGAGGCAATTTTTGGAGTTGTGGCTTCTGTTCTTCATCTTGGTAATATAGAATTTGCAAAGGGCAATGAAATTGATTCATCTGTTCTGAAAGATGACAAATCTAGGTTTCATCTTCAAACTACTGCAGAGCTTCTGATGTATGTTCTGCCCTTCATATTTCACTACTCTTCCTTTGCTCTTTCCTGCTTGAATTTTGATTTGATTCAATTCTTCTATCAGGTGTGATGTTACTTTACTGGAGGATGCCCTACTGAGACGTGTAATGGTCACTCCTGAAGAAGTTATAAAGAGAAGTCTTGATCCTGAAGCTGCAGCAGTAAGCAGAGATGGGTTAGCTAAAACAATATATTCTCGCTTATTCGACTGGTATGATTCTACCATCACAGCCAGATCAGTGTGGTTCTTATCTGTTACATTGAACACTAACGGAAAATTACGTCTACTGTTCACAGGTTGGTGGACAAAATTAATAACTCGATCGGGCAAGATCCTAACTCCAAATCTCTAATTGGTGTTCTTGACATTTACGGTTTTGAAAGTTTCAAAAGTAATAGGTAGGCACTGGTGGACAAGCAAAACGAGTAGTAAATGTGATGTCCTGCATTTGACTTTTCTAACTTTTGTTCCCAGTTTTGAACAATTCTGCATTAATTATACAAATGAGAAGCTGCAGCAACATTTTAACCAGGTATGGTAGTTCAAATTTTATAGAAGCAGTTCTGTCCAGTTTTGCTAAGCACAACTCAACTACTGTGAAATACATCTTTTTTCAGCACATGTTCAAGATGGAGCAGGAGGAATACTCTAAGGAAGAGATAAATTGGAGCTATATAGAATTTGTGGACAATCAGGATGTCCTAGATCTTATTGAAAAGGTTCCATCGTTTTGGTTTATAGCGAAACCTTTTGGCTTCAAATATACAAATATATCTGTTTGCGCATTATAGTCGTCGTTCGATATAAACCACTTATGTGAAAATGGCACATCATGAATTGATTTATATTGCTGTTTACAGAAACCTGGAGGTATCATTGCTCTTCTTGATGAAGCCTGGTAAGATATCTGATAGTTCATCTACTATGGCCATTCTACTGCTTGTGTGTCCCGCATTTAGCATCTAAGTTTCTTTATACGAGCTTCTGTGGGAGTGAGGGATCTTCTAAGACGTTTTCCTTGAATGAATTTTCCAGTATGTTCCCCAAGTCAACTCACGAAACATTCTCACAAAAGCTTTATCAGATATTCAAGGCCAACAAACGCTTTATCAAACCAAAATTGTCCCGCACTGATTTTACCATTGCTCATTATGCTGGAGAGGTAATATGATATTTGTTTTTTCTTAGGAGTCTGGTCAAATGCTTCTACAGTTGGATATGGGGCGTTATTTACTACTTGCTTAAAATGTTTCCTTTTTTTCCCTCCAGGTTCAATACCAATCTGATCAATTTTTGGATAAGAACAAAGACTATGTTGTTCCTGAGCATCAGGATTTGTTAAGTGCTTCTAAATGCCCATTTGTAGTGGGCCTTTTCCCTCCTGTTGCTGAGGAGTCAACTAAATCTTCATCCAAATCGTCCAAGTTCTCATCCATTGGTTCTCGTTTCAAGGTAGTTACTAACTTATATACTTCTGATGAATTTTGGTGATCAATACTAAATATCAATAGCAAATTAGTTTGATCGGCTATATAAATTTACATATCCTCTCAGTTTCATTCCATTTATGCTTAATAATTTGTAGTTTAATCCAAATCAGCATTTGTAAACTAGGGGTTCTCTAAAATCTGAACACTTATCCCTACATGATGTACATATAAACAAACTAAAAAGCCTCTTGACAAACAATTCATATATGTAAGTGCAAAAATGACAACTGAGCCTTAATCACAACTATTAGGTATTGCATATATGAATTGTTTATACCCATTGTGTTATGCTCTAAGCTAAATCCTCATGAATTTGAGAGGTTATAGGTGTTTTGAGGCAACTTTTCCTTGTGTGATTTTAGGCCTACCGTCCACTTTTAGTACATTCAATCATCATAGTATCACAATTGCGACAAGTTCATGTGAAGGCCTATGTTGGACATGACCAGACCATCTCTGTCTACATTCTATTATTTTATCCCTTTGTGTGCCACACTGCTGCTTGCATTCTCNTCAGCTGATATACTATCTTTCTTTAACTTGTTTGTGGGCAGCGTTGATGAAAAAGTTGCATGCGAAAAGATATTAGAAAAGACAGGGCTTGCTTCTTATCAGGTTATTTGATTCTTGTCTTGCTATTTTTGTGAACTAATTTCTATTTCTTTAATGTCGATTATCAATACTATCAAATTATTTACTTCTATGCGCACACACAAAAGAAATATGTATGTTGTGTTGTCATTTCATCCAGTGCCTCTTTGTAGTGTAGGAGTTATCAAAATTTCCTTCACCATCATTTTCGAGAATGTAACCCAATTCATGATATTAATATCATTTTTACCTACCTTGCGACCTGTCTAAGTTAAACAAGTCTTATCTTTCAAGCAGCAAGTTTGGACTTTTCTGATAAAGGTTCCTTTTTTTTTGTTTTGCAAAAAAGGAATCATGCTCTTGCACTTCGAGCATGTCGGTTAAGTTGCTCTCAATTTCTAGACTATTGATACTTTGTCTTTTACTTGCAATGATTGTATGTCTTTGCTGATAGATAGTTGCATATACTTGCATAGTATAATTTGCTAATCTGAGGCACCGAGAGCTTTCCTCCCGTTACGAGGTGCTGCTGATATCTGTAATATAATTGATTTAATGCGTGGAAAAGTTGTCCACAATATTTTAATGTACATGTTCCAAGGGTCATTTTAAGCTTGACCATTCTTCTTCTTTCATTTAAATTAACTTCCCAAATTTATGAATCAAGTTATGCTTCAGACAGGGTTGTTAATATTGTTTTGCAGATTGGAAACACAAAGGTTTTTCTGAGAGCAGGGCAGATGGCCGAGCTAGATGCACACAGAGCATTAAAGCTAACCGCTGCAGTTAAGACAATACAAAAGGAAACTAGATCTCATATTGCGTGGAAATATTATGCTTCTTTGCAGAAGGCTGCAATTTGCTTACAATCCTTGTGTCGAGGTTTGTCTATCATTATCTGTTTGGCTTGTCTCTCTCACATTGTGGACTTTGTTTTGAATGTTAGATGTTTTACCCATTTACTAAGTTTCATTTTTCTACTTACTGGGGCATTTTGGTAGCTTACTTCACTCATGTAATCTTTTGCTACCTCAATTCCTTTACGGTTAGATAAGTGAGCAATTCCAGTAGTGAGTCTTCCTCTTGTACATTGATCAGGTTGTAACGTAAAGCTAACAAGAGAATACATTTGTATTTTAATGTAAGTATATTCTCTTAAAACAAAATTGTCATAAAGCAAAAAAGAAAAAAGAAAGAGAATAATGGAAGAAATATTCCATACAGGCGAAGCCAACTAGTTGAGATCCATGCAGACTTAGCGAAAAATAGAGTACAATGGAAAAACATATCCATATAGGCGAAGCCAGCTAGTTGAGATTAAGGTTTTGTCTTGTTAGTACGCTCACATTAGTCCAATATTTGCTAGTTGTTTTTTTAATCTTGTCAGGTGATTTGTAGATCAGTAGAAAATGATGAGAACTTCTAGGATTAGAGAAGCTAGTTTATTGAATATTGGAACAAGATGAGTCTAAGTAGAGCAAAATGGATAATGAGGACTCATATAGCCAACCTTAAATTGCTTAGTACTGAGGTGCTTAGTGTTGTAAATTCTCTGTTTTTCCTTCAAAGTACTTATGGTTCCTTTCTTTGCACACCACCCACCAAATACATGCTGGAATTGTATCCCATATAGATTTGTCAGCATTTTTTGTTTATTTTTACAAGTAATAGGGCAAAGGTTTGGAGAAAGTGGAAATCAGAACTTTCAAGAAAATAATGGGAGTCATATTTTGTAAGATTTACACCCAAGAAAAAATAGGCCATCTCTTTTATTTGGAAGGGCCCCGGGGGTGGGTGGGTTATTAATATGTCATTACATATATTGATGTATGTGAATTTCCTACTACAGATATAAAAGGCCAGGATAACAAATCAACCTTTTCTTTCGTATCTGTTATTTAGAAAAGTTTAATAAAAAATCAATAGTACTTTCTTTTCTGGATAGATACTTCTTGTTCTCGGAATATTTATTGTTTTTGCCTTACAGAGTTCCAAACCATTAATTTATTCCCCATAATCTCCTTTCATCACCATGATCTAAAAGTCTCTTATGTACAAGCTGCTGCATTCCAAAAAAAGAATAAGATTAAAAAAACGTATTTGTCAGCTTAATATGTAACACAAGTGCTCACTTAATTCATCTGTGTATATTGTCTGAAGTATATGATAGTAATACCGTCACCCTGACATCCTCCTCGTTTGCTAAAAGTTAGATCACTTATGCATGTTCCATGTTGTAAATATGAGCATCGTGGATATAATTGCTGTATTTTCACACCCATCTAGAGCTGCATCCACATTAGAACAAGCTTTATCAGCTTGGTCTACTATTCCAATAGGCTGCCCTATTTCTCCGCATTCTATAAATTTATGTGCTCACTCTCTCATATTCTTCAGCAAGGTTTGCTTTCAAATTGTATGTCACCATGAAAAGAGAGGCTTCTTCTCTCAGAATCCAGACAAAGTTCCGTGGACACTCCGCCAGAAAATCCTACACAAAACTTAAATGTTCAGTCATTGCTCTTCAGACTGGAATTCGAGTGGCAGCTGCACGAAAGAAGTTCAGATATGAAAAACAAACCAGGGCAGCAATTATTATACAGGTTAGTTTGTTGGGTTTTTTAATTTATTGATTCGGGGTTCATACTAAGTTTGTTCTCTAGTGCTGACAAGATAACATACTTGCAGGCCCATGAGCGTCGTCACAAAGTCTTTTCATATTATAAGAAACTCATATGGGCATCAATTCTAGCACAATGCAGATGGAGGGGAAGAGTTGCAAGGAGGGAGCTTCGGAAACTAAAGATGGTAGGTTCTGGATTACTATACTCTTATATTACCTGTGTTCATAGTTTTCCAATTTCCTAAGCGTAGTAGTGGCCTAATAGGTTGACGATTTGAATGACTGGATGATCTATCTGCTAGCTAGGGCTTGATTACTGAAGTGATACATGGTTCACTTGTTTGTTATTATTTGCATAATAGAAGTACATGAGAGGCCGTTTAAATACTTCTCTGAAGCTTTTAGTGGAAAGTATTGAGTGTCTACGAAGCTTCCTGTCAGTAAACCTTGTAGACCAGTGGTTAAAATGAATGCATATTAAAAACAGATCGAAAGTATTCATATAGGAACTGTACCATTTGAAATACATATGTACATGTCACTTACTTTGAGAGTACAATGTCACATGCTAACAAGAGATATTTAAGCTCAAATAGTTATTACTGTAAATTTCCACATCAGGTAAAAACAGATTTATACATCATAAAGTATGCCTTTAAGAAGGAATCAGGCGTAAGTCGTTAGCCTTAGTGCATCTCTCAATTAGTTTCATTTTGATTTCATTTTCGGTAACATGATTCCCCTAAATTTCCTGCTGTGTAATTGCCCTTTTCCACGTGAAATACAGAAGAGTGCATCAGAATTGTTGCTTGCAAATTTGATAGGTTAATCTATTGACAGTTAGAAATATTCCCTAACATCTATGGATAGATAATATATATTTCAATGTCTTCAGGCTTCAAGAGAAACAGGCGCACTGAAAGAGGCAAAGGTTAAGCTTGAAAAACAGGTTGAAGAACTTAAATTGCAGTTGCAGTTGGAGAAACGTCTAAGGGTGATATACTTGTACTAAGCAGATAAAATCTTTCTTTTTTCCCTGCACCGTATGTATAGCACATTGGGGATTTTATTTGTATCACATTGGTGGATAAGATATTGCTTGAAAGTCCAAACAATCTGGGATTCTTGGGCTTGTGGGTTACTATGAGTTTTCCATTTTCAGAAAGTTGAACTATTTGAAGCATTCGACAAATCACAAATAGGAAAATCTCTTTTCAGATGGACTTGGAAGAGGCAAAGGACCAGGAAATAGCAAAATCGCAGAATTCATTGCAGGGCATGCAAAGCAAACTGAATGAAACAAATACATCGCCCATCAAGGAATATGAGGCTGCTCAAAAAGCTATTGAAGGAGACTCTTTAACAGTTGAAAAGAAAACGGTCCCAGTTGAGCATGCAGAAACAGTTGAAACTTTAACTGCAGAAGTGGAAAACTTAAAGGTATGACAGTCAATTCATAGAGTGATCCACACACCTTTTTCCTTCACATTCCTCCACCCTAAAGACCTAAAACTGAGGAGAGAAGATAGAGAAAAATAGTTGAAAGCATTCAATTTTTGCCAGTTACATATGGTTGATGCTGCATGCTTATACCTATTGATAGGTGTTATTTAAAAAAGAAAAGCAACGTGCTGATGATTCTGAAAGGAAATGTGCTGAAGCTCAGGAATCAAGTAAGGAGAAGTGTCGGAAGTTAGAAGAGACCGAAAGAAAAGTTCAACAACTCCAGGACTCGCTTAACAGGTAGCATTACTCGAATAATTGGTACCAGATTTAGTCTTTTCATCTTATAAGAACATGGATCACCAAGGTTTGAGTCGGCGAAAATATAAACTGTGATAATGCCTTTTAAAACATACTGGGGCGGGGGAATATCCCTTTTTCTCTTTCTATTTGAACCATTTAGCAACTGAAACCAAACTTGGGAGTTATATTTCTGAATGAAGTTATTGGTTGTTCTTTCTACCGATTTCATGTGAGGGAGGACTGGACTTCAGGAATTAACTGCAGGAATTAATCAGGACTCTTTTACCAAATTCTGACATCACGTTTAATTTTTCACCTGATTAATAGGTATACTGATCAAAATGTGCTTGAAAGGGCCCTTAAGTTAGTGGTCCCTCTGAAGCAATGTGATACGTGCCCTTCAAACTATGCATTTGTTAAAGATGAAGACAAACATATAACATTAAATAAAATACCTTATTGTAATTGCAGATCTTCTACAAAGAAATATATATTTGACAAAAAGAAAAGGATAAATTGGTATCAAAGTGCATACAAAGGAATTCAAAGGTTGGGGTTCCAATTTAGAAAAATCTAGGGAATCTCCTAAGTTCGAAACTGTACAAAATATTCGGAAAATAGATTTCTTTTTTTTGTTTTTTTTTGTTTTTGAAAATCTGCTTTATATAAAAGTTCTAGTTACCAGTTTGACTCTGAAGACAGCATGCTATTTGAGTTCAATGTTTGACTTTGATTCTAAAAGACATGATGCTATTTGATAGATTTTTGTAACCAGTCAGACGCTTCAGATTGCTTAATTTTCCTTTGCATTGGAACTTCTCATCATGGCAAAATGCTCAGCCAAGACAAATATTGGCATATATTCATATTAGCTTATAATATACACATATAAGAAATCATAAACAAATTAGTCTTAATATCATATTTTCTAGATATCTTTTACAAGGAGTGCTGCTTGGGATGCTATACTCACGGCGCATAACCTGAGGAAGAGGGATACATCACTATAACCGATGTTGTATGTGCAAGAAGAATTGAGAAGACACCAATCATTTGCTCCATCACTCCAACTATGCCACAGAACCTCGGAGTGTGGTGTATTCTTTGTTCAAGTATCTCTTGGGTACTCCCTAGAACTAATGCAGAAAATAGCATCTTCGAGGATGAGAGTGGGGAGAGAGAGGAGGAAATACGGAGGTTAGCAACCTTGTACATCTTTTGGTAAATATGAGGATAAGGAAAACGGGGATGGTTGAAGGAGTCGAATAGCACAAGGAAGATCAAGTGCTTATTGTATCTATACTTTTGGTGTAAAGAAAGCATTCCATTATGTATAGACAATGGAATGGCATTTTGGAAAACCTTCTAAAGTCTTGTAACTTCGGCTTGGTGCATTTTAATAAAATGATTTATTTGATTCATCAAACAAAAGAAAGAAAAAAGAATTACGGAAACCACCTCAGCTTGGACGATTATCTTTTGACGAACTGAATTGGTCATATAGAACTGGTAGAATCATTGTGCACTACTAGATGGAAATGATACTTTAAACATGATCAACTTCCTGATTTGTAAGGTCAGGCTGGGGTTAACTAAAGGGCGCGTACAATGACAATTATGTGGAGAAATTTTCTAGAATTTGTCAAGTTCTCCTGGTAGGTATGCTGGAAATTCTATGAAGTGACAGTTACAGGTGATATCTTGGAAATGCTTGAAATGGATGTTTGTTCACATGAAGAGTTATATCTCCTGTCATTTTTCCTGCTACTGTTGCATTAGATTCATAAGCTTTAGTGTATGTGGTGAAAACTGCTAAGTCATATTTGAAGCCTCATGTATCTAGCAAAGTATGCCTTATAGATGATTCATTTGCTATCACTCATATCTATGGTGTTGTGAGTCAGGTTGGCACTGAAAGGTGACGACGTAATAAATGTGTCAAGCGGTGCAATGTGTCTTTTAGTTATTACCCACACATGTTTTCTTTTAGTGACTATCCACACATGTTTTTTTTTTAAACATTATCTTCATACGTAGGAATAGGTGTTTTTGGAAGAAGAATTGACCAATTTTCTGTATTCTTCATTCCTCATAGATTTTCAACTGTGGTATAATAATTGCTTTCTATATATGAATATTTCTTTTTTGTCCTTTTTATTAGAGGCTCTGCTGGAAATCCTCTATAACCTTCTATACGTAAATTGGGATCTCCTTCGATTTGTTCCTTTTTTTATCACTGGAAGTTTGAATCATTGGATGTGATCATAGTATCACATTTGATCCCATCAGAACTCCAAAACTAAGCATTCTTGAGTGAGAGGAGAATATGGTGGGTGACCCCTAGAGAAGTCTCTGTGTTGCATCTTCCTTCTGTAAATGAAACAAAAGTTATCATATAACTTTGAATATTTTAGATCATTGTGAAGTCCGGCATCCATGTGTTGATTATTCTGGCAACATATAATTTTGAAAACTGTTATTGGCAACAATCTTAATAAGGCAGATGTATGCTGATTCCTAACGGTGAAACTGAATCTAGAGTTCTACATGTACTCAATAATGTTAATATTTATTAGCTTGTTGAGTTACATGAAGCCTTCAAGCAATTCATTGGCACAAAAGCATCCATGGAACTGCATGTTAGAATTACCTTTGATGTTATTTATCTTTATCTTGGAATTTATTGGATCAGACTACCTCAGATCATTGACAGCTTCAAGCTGGTCTTTTCTGTTGTCTTGCAACCTCCCAGCAAAAGACAAGATAAAAAGAACTCTTTGTACCCTCACTTTTATCCACTTTCTTAGTCATAAAGAAGAAGACTTCACTTCCGGTCTTGCTTCAGAGCAGAATGGATTAGTTAACAATTTTTGGCATGTTAAATCTCCTCTTTTTAGCATCTTTTTTTTTTCGTATGTTGAGTTTTTGTTTGGTTGGTGATGTTTAAAAAGCTTTCGCTTCTATTGTCAACTAGAATTTTCTCTCCTACTGAGGAAAGGACAGAACTGTTTAGCTTGTGAAAGAAGCGTCCTTTTTAAGCTCTAAGTAAAATACTTTGCCAGCATAGTGGTATCTGTTAGCTCCTATTCGTATGAAGTTTCCAATTTTTCCCAAGTGATATGCTTTTCTTGCTTTTTCTTGAACTATTCTGGAGGCCATACATGAATGTTTTTTATGGAGAAGGCACTTTTGACACTTTGGTGAAATGAGATATAATCACCTAAATCTTTTACTTAGTGACTTCTAAGATGCATCTGAAAAAGAAACTGGAATGAAAACAGGGTAAGGTATATTGTAGTAAACAAACGGGACTAAGGGAAGATAGGTAGTGTCATTATGTTTTCAACATCCCTCGGAAGACTTTAAGATTTTTACTATAAGTTGGAGTTAAATCTTATAGCTTCCTTTAACATTAGAATCTCTTGCGTCATATGACTAATACTAGCTATGATCTAGTGTGCCTCAGGATGATTTACAGCATATCAGACCAATTCTCAGAGCTGAAAAAGATATTACGTCCCTCCTCCAGCCAGAGTTCAGCTTCAGGACTCATTTCTAGAGGTTACCCAGATGATGCTACATCTGCTTCAGCTGATGCTACGTCTGCTGACTCTGACTTCACATTTCAAGCTCCTGGTTCAACTCCACCACATTTATCTTCCCCTGATCCTCATGCTTTCCAGCTTATAGTTCAGGATCTTGCAGCAGCTGAAATCTCAGGTCAGTCTAGTGTCCCATAGGGTGGCTTGAGCACTTTTACTAGTCCTAAAGTACGGCACCATTCACTTGTTTTCCACGAGGAAAATCAGGATGCTAAATTCCACTTATTCTCACTGCAGGGAATGGTATTCTTTCCATTTAGTAGAAGTCTCCCTTTTATCCGTTAGACAATGATAGTTTAGTTACAGCTGCATAATTCTTTTTGTTTTTTGTTAAACTGAACCTGCTACAAGAAACTATATATATCCTTTTTTCTCTTGGTTGGTTGTGTTGTGCAGGTTCTGGAAACTGGGAAAATGACCGGGAGGGGGTATTCGATGACTTTTTCTGATGGAAATGCTCTTCAATTTGTTGTGTCTCCCTATACACATTACAGAGATGCTAGCACTTTACTGGATGAATAGCCTACTTGAGCTTATACTAGGCATCTCAACCAGATCTTGACAACTACTTTGTACAGTAGAATCCCAGACAGTTAATGTTCAGGTACAGTTTCTCAAGCAAAGATTTCGTTCTGGTATTAAGATTTTTCTATAAACTTCTTTTGCATGTAACTGAAGTAAAATAGTCAATTGAATGTAAACTTGCAACAGCTCTGTATGCAAAGCTCTTGAATACCCTTTCTGTGCATTACTCCAACTTTTCATTTGCTCCTGCTTTTCTCTGAAATCTTCACTGGATAAAGACTCTACACCCCTCCCCATCAGTACCAGTCTCATTATCTTGTCTCAGGTTTTCATCCTTTGTCACTTAACATTCTCTAAGATATCAATGTTGTGCTTCAGCCAACTCCTATTTGTAGGCTATCTTGTCTAAGTTCCTATCATTTTCTTCCTATTCTGTGTTTTTATCCCCTTCCCTAACTAGGTCTTCTGATGGTCTCCAATAAAAAATTGCCAATGGACCACGATCTTGGAATAGTTGAACATTGCGGGATATACTTCATTAAAGTACTTGTCCTTTTTCAATAGGCTTGACGAAAAGCTGACCAACTTACATTCGGAAAACAAAAATCTATGTCAGTTGGCTCTGTCAATGGCTCAAAATATGAGACGCTGTTACTCCATATCAACGATTCAGGTAATCCTGAGCAAAATGTTCCTCTTGGACAATAGAGTCTTTATCTTTCATACTGTTTACGCATTTATGTGATATTGACTGAGGACCTGAAGCAGCATAGTTAGTCAAAGGCTTGCAGATTAGTTGTCCTTCAAGTATTTTGCTTACCTCTTCTATCGGTTGACTAAGAGCTGGAATTTGTAATAGGATCTGGCATAGCACATCAATGAATTCAAGCGTGAACTCAGAGGTTGAGTGAAGACCACAAAAATAACTTAATGAGAAAAAAACAAGTGTCAAGACTTGCTCATCCAATGTGCTGTTGCTGCTTGCATTGTCTACAAGTGCCTTAAGCAGTGGCGTCCATTTGAAGTTGAGTGGACCAGTATCTTTGACAGCATGATACAACGGATAGGCAAGCTATTGAGGTACGAATTAATGTTATTAGAATGTTGTTATGTGCAAAGCTTCGATTCAATTAAATAAATGCAGGTTCTTTTTCCACGTAAAAGGTAGTTATTCTGAATTAAAACCTATTGGCTAGCCGAGACATCCACTCTGTTTGTGCTGCTGCAACACACATTAGAAGTTGGTATACTGCTGGGTAATACCCCACAAGCAGTGACATTGGCTACTCTTCCGTAGAATGACACAGGTAAAATTTGATTATTTTGTACATTGGTTGTTAACTCCACTTGACGATAAACATTTTCCTAGAGCTGCTGTCATGGAACCCCCTCAAGGAGTTAATCTTTGATCCAGCTGGTGTAGTGGATACCCTGAGCAAGGTTGAAGACAAATATCCTGCTTTGCTGTTTAAATAGCAGCTGAACAGCATAAGTGGAGAAGATTTATGGACTAATCTGCGATAATTCTGCTTTTTGGATTCTGCATCAAGGTTCAGAATGTTAACATTTTTCAGTGTAATTATACAAATATAAAAGAGGACATAATATGTGATGTTACCTGATGCCCTTTTGATGTATTTCTATAACTGATTTAGGCTTCAAGATTATCCAGACCAGGAATACTTAATGAGACAGCAGTACACTCGCCAATGCTTCTACTCAGGAAAATTTTGGTGCTCACTGCTGACGCGTCTGTATTTCTAAAAATCCAATCATGTAAAAGCTGCATCTGCATCCATAAATTTGCTCTTTCTTCCACTCTTCTTTACTTTTTTTTTCTCTGGTTTCATAAGAATTCCCTGTTTGTGCACCAAATTCTTTTTCAGGTTTATAGCTGACTGGTGGACGGTGGCGACCTGCGGAGAGAGCAGGTAGACTTGGAATTATGCAGTAATAATAGTTACACTCTGAGCACAATTTTGCAATAGATCTGTATCCAAAACCAGTTGAAGTAAATTATATAAATCATCTGTATATCTTTACAGGATTCTTCATAACTTAATTATTTCTCTCTTTATATATATATGGGAACTTTTCTAGTGAAACGAGTCCATCCCTTTTAAGTCTGAAACATAGTAGTAAAGTCTGAAACATAGTAGTAATTCATTACAAAAAGGGGTAGGGTATCAAAAAATATCTATGCTTTTACGATAGTCTTCCAGCACTAGTCATGAGGCACTTGCAATCAGTTAATTCATGTAAGTATTTAATTATCTTTTATATTTAATAGCATTTTTGCCAAAAATAAAAAAAGGAAAATGGAAATGGTGTTTCTGTAACCGTACCGTGAAAATGCAAATAGTATCTAAGGCATTTGTATCTAAATAAACCAACCGTGAAAATGATCATGAGCATGAACTAAATTAACCAACCGTATTCTTGTGCTATCTAAGGCATTTGTATCACTTCATCCTTGAACAAAACATGAATTCTTTGACTAAATTCTTTGACTAAATTATCTTTGAATTTCACACGAGGATCAAACTTTCTAAATTCTTTGACTCGTTTGAAGCTTTTTGGTCTTCTTCTTTACATAGAAAAACCCAGTTCCAGCAGCTGAAACGAGCCTCACGAATAGAGCTCCATTAGCTTATCTGGTAGAGAACTAAAAAGACTAAATAGTTGACAAACCAACAAGAATTAAAAAAAAGTTTAAACATAATTGCAGGTTAGCATAATGGCCAAAGAGAAGTGGGGTATACCATACCCAAACAACAAAGACGACAAGGCTTATCTCAACTAAGCCTATGTAAACACCCCTTTCCCCCAACCAACCAACTTATATATCATTAATAATGAGTCAACACAAAAAGGAATAATATAGTAGTGAAAGTGTGAAACACCATTCAAGAAAGCCCCTCCGGGAAGTCTGGGACGGGTCCTATATCCTATTAGTAAATATGTATTCCTCCTTTTGTATCCGCCTCTCCGCCTCTTTCAATTCACATAAACTGAAATAAATAGATTCACGTAAACTGAAATAGAGGTAATAATTTTGGAAGGGAAAAAAAAGAGTTTTTGTTGAGGACGTGAGCTCTTATCCAACTTTTGGAGTTTATCCAAAGCTAAATCACAGCCACTAGTTAAAGGTCGGCCGTTATGATGAGGCCAGAAATATTCCAAAATGGGCTTGAGAAAGCTATATTGGACTTATTTCAATGGAGGGGATTATGCAAGTGAAGTAAGGGAAAGATTAGGACGTAAGAAATGCGCTACTGTTCATAGAGGTAGTTTTTTGATCCAGAAGTTTTGTAATTAGTTTGTTAACCAGAGGCTTGGAACCCTTCCTAGAAGGTGGTTGTAAATTTCGAGTGCTCTTTTACAGCTTGTTTGGATGGTTGTTACTCATTGTATCGTATTGTATTGCTTTCTGAGAATAATGTTTGTTTGATTGTTTAGTTAAAATTGGTTGTATTGTATTGTTAAATCCATTGTTCCGGAATTTTGTGATGATACTCTAGTATTTTGTGATGCTGATAGAGACCAGTTGTTATACTTGAGAGTGATATTCATCCTTTTTGAAGTTGTTTCTGGATTACATATTAACTGGAACAAGATGAATCATCTATCCAGTTAATGTTGTAATGGAGATTCACAGCTTGGTGGATATTCTGGGTAGAAAGGTAGGAGCTCTACCAACAGTCGACCTGGGAGCAAAAAGCAAGTCTAAGGGAATCTGGAATGACGTTATTGAGAAGTGTGAAAAGAAACTAGTCAACTGGAAAAGTCAGTACTTGGGGACAGTGTTTTGGATGCTATGCCTACTTATATTATGTCACTTTTCCCTATGCATGTAAGTGTAGCAAAAAGACTTGACACATTGAGAAGAAATTTTCTATGGCAAGGTGCAAGTGAGAAGAGCAAGTTTCACCTAGTCAGATGAGATATTCTCACAACAAGCAAGGAAGATAGGGGTATGGGGATTAGGAATTTGAAGATCCAAAATCAGAGCCTGATGATGAAGTGGCTTTGGAGATTGGCCACAACAGAGCAATCCATGTAGAAGGAAGGTATGGAAAAGAAGGCAGTTGGACAACCAAAGAAGTGAACATTTCTTATGGGGTTAGTTTATGGAGATCTATCAGAAATCATTGGCCAAAGTTCTACAATAAGTCTAGTCTTAAAGTAGGCAATGGAATGAAGATCTCTTTTTGGGAGGACAAGTCGTTAGGACAAAGAACCCTGAAGCAGTTATTCCCAGACATCTACAACCTCAATCAACAACAAGCTTCACATGTTGGAGATTTATGGACAGGCCAAGGGTGGAATCATCTCACCTTCAGAAGACTCCTAAATGACTGGGAAATCCAAAGATCGACAGAATTTTATAACACCTTAGAGCAATTCAAAGGGACATCTAACTCTGAGGATAGGGTGATCTGGCAAGAAGGAAAAGAGGGTCAGTACTCTGTAAAATCTGCCTACAAGTTATTTAACCAGTCGAATAGCCAGGAAGATTGGTGGCCATGGAAAATGATATGCAAAGTAAGAGTTCCCTATAAAGTCGCATGTTTTACGTGGTTATTAGCAAGAGAAGCTGTACTGACACAAGATAATCTCACAAAGAGAGGTTACCAGCTGGTGTCCAGATGCCACCTATGTGAAGCTCAGGAAGAGACAGTCAACCATCTCTTTTTGCACTGTAGTGTCACTGATCAACTGTGGAAGATTTTTATCAACCTGAGGGGGATCCGTTGGGTGATGCCAAGGAGAATTAAGGAAGTCCTCTAGCAAGCTGGAAAAGAGATGGGGAACACTCAAGTCAAAAGAAGAGATGGAAGATTGTCCCGGCGTGCATATGGTGGACAATATGGAAAGAAAGGAATCAGAGATGTTTTGAGGACAATCATAGTTCAATTCAAAAATTGAAGATGAGTTGTCTGTTGCTTTTTTATTTTTGGTGTAAACAGGAATGTCTAGAAGAGGATGAGTTGATCTTTGATGTTTTAGACCAATTGTGAGTCATATAGCATTCTAGGTCTCTCTTCTGGACTTCCCATTGTAATTATCAGAAGGTTCCACTGCTTAGTGTAACCATTTATATATTCAATAGAAATATATTACCATTTCAAAAAAAAAATCTATTGTTCCGGAATAATGAAAAGTCCCATTTTTTTAAACAAGCGATTTGGTGTGGTGGGATTGTTTCCTATTTTTCTTTCTAATTATGCTCTAACTTATTACTTTATAATTCTATTTTATCCTCTGCCTTATTTTATTTTAAATAATAGCATATAATTCTATAATAGAATTCTACGTGAAGTCTAATAACCTATATAAATTCTCAAAGACAACATCCCAAATATAACCTATATAGTAACCTACATACGTGAAAAACTCGTTTTGTTCTTTTGTCGCTTCTCCGTAATTTTCAGGTAAAGGTTTTGTTTTACTTTTGTCTTAATGGAGTCTACTTAATTTTTTTTTTTTTAATTTTTATTATTGTGATATAATTATGAATATAGTGTACTTATTATTATTTTTAATATTATTAACTTGTTCAACTAATTTTGATAGAATTTGCATGAATTTAATTGCTTAATTTATATATAAGACATGATTAGTGATCAATTAGTAGAAAAGGATTTTCTTAAATAATTTTTGTGTAATTCTTGATAAATTAAATATTTAAAACAATTGAGGGTATTTTAGTAAACTTATCAGTTACAGTACAGTATGATACAGTCAACCAAACAGCAAAATGGTATTTCACAACAACAAACAATACAATTTATCCAAACATTGTATTCATAAAACGATACGGTTTTACAATACGATACATTATAAAACGACGCAGAACAGTGATCCAAACAGAGTGTTAGGTGTATCAATCTGGATCGTTTATGGTAATATATTCACAGTTATTACCCAAAAAAAAAAAGCAACAATAAAAATCACAAGAGCATGCTTCTCCGCAATCACCCACCTACAAGTTCTAGTCTTGCTTAGGGAAATTTCTCAGGTCAAGAATTTCACTATAGAAGTAGAAGGGTCCTAATCAACATAAATAGTCTTGTTCTCTCCTAGAAGCTAACCAGTCTCCCCAATTCAAGGTTTTATTTATGTCCAAGTAATATAGTTTATATAAATATACAGATATATAAATTTCAGACATGCATATAGGAGTAGTTTAGATATGATATTCCTACATATCTTAGTCGTAAAGCCCTTACCCTAAGGAGGTCTTTTGTTGCCAACAAAAATGTATACTAAGAAATGCAATTTGCATTGATGATTTCCAGATTATTGTATGTTCTTGCTTATATACTAAACATACTTAACGGTCAGTAAGTGTCAATCAGAACTTACTCACAAATCACAAAGAAGTAATAAGAAAAGGGAGAAATAGAGATAGAAACTAACCTAGAAGATGGGTCTGTCACAAATCTGCCGTACGCCGCCTGTTGCCTTGCCGTTCGCCGCTTGCTGCCGTTCGCCGTCAGTCGTACGGATGGAGTACCAAGAGTTGGAGAGGAAAAAGAAATAAGGGTTCAAGAGAAGGCCCAAAAAAGTCCCCACTATTTTTGGGTGTTTAACTATTCACGTCCATGTAGTGACTCTGGTTTATAATAAGTGATTAATTTTATTTTTTATTTTGGTTCAAAATAAGTATCTATTTATGTAATTAAAAAAGAATTTAATTTATTTTTATAAAATAATTTCTATGTACATGATTCTAAAAAAATTTCTTACTCCACACATTAAATGTTTAATTAGGGGTAATTTAGTCATAGTAGGTATTTTTTTATAGAATTTAGTATTTTCTTAATAGGCGTGCTAAAAGTAAATTGGTCACTTATTGTGAACCGGAGGGAGTATGGCTTTTGGTTCAATAACCATCATTAGTTACAAAAGCATGAATACAATGTTTGTTTACAAAAATAATCTTATAGCATTAAGCATAATAACATAGTAAAAGGACATTACTGGAACTCTAGATATTAACTTTATAATCCTATTAGTTTTAGGATATAAAACTATACGTTAGAAATTCTACATGATTACCTTTGGGAATCTTATTAGTATAATTACTTTGGGGGGTCTAATTCATATTAAATTGAACACGTAAATATCTTTAGTCATGTAAACCTATTACTTTTAGGATATACTTCTTAAATTTAATTCGATTACATATTATAATGTCTTATTACTAATTTAATTTGAGAATGTATTATATTGTCCAAATCCGTTTAGAAAAAGGAGAGTCTATTTTATTATAAAAACATAAATACAATATTAATATGCCAAAATAGCCCGAACATATTAAGCGGAAGAACTCATAGGCAAAAACATAACTGCAATAACCTATTTTTTGGACTACAATACCTTCTTGACTAATTTTTAAAAATTTAAGATTTTAAAATTAATAAAAAAAATTCTATTAGATTCTTATTAAAAATATGTAGGATCGTTTAATAAAATTAATTTCATAAGAATCTTCCGTATTAACACTACATTACCACTCTATAATGTTCAATACAAATAAAAATATTAAATGGATTGTATAAAGAGTTAAAATTGAGAAAAATACTCCCAAGATAATATATTTTTATATTATATTTCAACTATTTTCCTACTCAAATAATAATTTTTTATTAGTTTTCGTTTAATATTGAAAAATACCTAATTATTAAACAACAACTAACAAAATATTTCAGAATATAAATGTGTGAGAAAGAGAAAAAAATGGTTGGTAAGAGTCAATACCACTAATGATTCTACAAACATAAAGATCTAAAAGTGAAATGTTAGATCAATCTTTTACTCTTTGAAAATAAAATTTATAGAGGATAAAATTATAATTATGATTAAATATTTAAAACAAGAGATGAACTAATATTAAGATCTGAATCAACATAGAATAAATAATTTTTTATGTTAAAATTAAATAATTAAATATTTTAAATATTTATTTAGCAAGAGAATCCAATTCAATTATTTTTAAAATTCACATTACGAGTAAAATTCCTATTCAAGTTTTGAAAAAAAAAATCATAGGATACATAATATATTCCATAAAAAGACTGTTAGAACACAAAGTAAAAAGGGTTAGTATATTATGACGAATCAAAATGTTATACAAGTGACTGAGGAAGCACAATCAAAGCTAAATCATAATCAAGAACAAGCTTTCAAAACTATATTACAAAGAGTCGACTCTTGCATAACATGATTATTCTTTGTAGATGCCTCCGACGGAATCAAAATAATATTTCTATGTCATACATTACCTGCAAGTATCATATTAAGAGGCATGACACTATTAGCAATAATAACAAGCGGTGTATCAACAATTATTTTATTGTGAGACCATACACTTTATGTTAATCAACTAAATAAAAGGTTGATTGCAAAATGTTATAATAAATATAAAATATTTTTTAATTTTTGACTCAGGAGAAAACAATATCAATAATTATTAACAAGAAGAATACTAAATACCTTAATACCAAGTGGACTTCTATCATACATGTTTGTTGTCAAGTTTATTATTTCTTACGTATGTTAGTGTCACTGTTTATATAATAGACTAAGTTAAATTGATATTCCATTGTATATAGGTTAATTTTGAAAAAAATATGCCCTTCATGCTACTGAAAAACTTAGATACGCCAAATAGCTTATGTAATAGCAAACATGTGGTATATAGAAGTTTTGACAATAACGTTATACATGCAAAATTATGATAATGGTCAGTGTGCCTTTAAGCATATTCTTATCCCCGAATTAAACTTTCGTCTTCCGCAACTAAGGAATATCCTTTTAAATTTGTGTGAAAATAATTTTTAGTATGTTTATGTTTTGCAAATATAACAAATAAAGCACAAGGACAAACATCTTAAATATTGAACTACATTTACCGCAATATGTTTTCTTGCACGAACAAGTGTATATTGCACTTTCAAGAGGGATACATATCGACAACAAGAGTTTTGGTTAAGGCATATCGAGAAATCAAAGAATTAGGAGGAAACATACACAAAGGAGTGATCGTTAAGATACCATCACATTAAATAGTTTTAAACTATAATACATAACTATCTAGCTAACATGACAAAATTGATCATTTGTGTATGTTTTGATGATGACCCTTTATTTTAAATTCATGTATTATGCTAATGTAATAATATTTCCTGTATATAGATGATTGTTGTATTACTGTACATAAAATTTTCTCATTAATTAATTGTTTTGTTCCTTCATATAAATAAATATTTAAATCATCACGTGTCATTATTAACGTGCAACACACGTTCATAGATACTAGTATTATATTAAAAGCACGCAGACCCTTAGCAAAATGTCGTTCACATTTTTTACCCTTTAAAAATAGAGTTTATATTGGATAAAATAGTAATTTAGTTATTTTTGTAATATGTAGGAATACTCATTTAATTATTTTCCTTATATGTAGGAATACTCATTTAATTATTTTCCTAATATTTAGGACTACAAAATCAACTAAATTAATATATTACATTCTTCCTTATTTGAATTACGTAAAAAAAATTAATATTTAGAACTTAAAAAATATTAACATTTAATTTTATATACAATTTTACACTTCAATTATATATAAATGGCAAGAAAACAAAGAAATAAGAATGAAATAGTAAGTTTTCAAACTAAGTTGACATCTATTATTATATTTTATTTCCATTTATTCCAATAAATGACCCTCTATAGTTTTTCGTATACGTAATAAGTTATTAATTGTAAAATACACATTCAATATTAGTCAGTTTTAGACCTTACATTGTTAGTTAATTATTCATTTTTCCTTATAAGCTATATGACATAGCCGTTCATTCTAATAACTCTAAAAGAAAGATATAATTTTCTTAATTAGTGTTAATTTGATGATTGTTTGAAGAATTATAATAAAAATATATAACGATTTAGATCATGTTATATTTAATATTATGTCACAAAAATGATTAAAATATTTGTAAGCTTACCCCAAAGGATATGCCCTTCAAATTAATATTAAATATATGTGCTCTATTTTTTACCTGTGAACCAATTTCTTCTAAAAACTATATGACGACCCTCTTTATTCCAAATCTCCAAAAGAAAAAATTTATTTTTATTGATGACCTTTTTAATAATCATAACAAAAATATATACTAAATATAGGAATTTAATTACCAAAAATAGATATATCAATTATTGTCAAGAACTTATACTTTTATTTTATAACTCAAACGCTCATTGAGATAGGATACACGCGCGATGCGTGTACCCTGAATATTTTTTTATTAGATTCGACGTAAAAATTTTATTGGATAAAAATTATAATTTTAATTAAATAATTAAAACTTGGGATGAGCTATTATTAAGATTTAAATCAACAATTTTTTTTCTTAATATTAAGAACAATCCGAATTAACCAAAAAAGTCTTTGGTTTAACCAATTTGCAAAATTTCAAGTAATTCTTTCGACTTTTATAATAAAATATATTACAATATAGTAGCAAAAGTCAAACTGTTAAAAATGTAAACGTTAAAAATAATAAGAATGAAACATTAGAAGATAAAATATATTCTAAGTTAGTTTCTATTAATTAATTTTCTTTCTGATATTCGTTTCGTTCATATAAATGGCAACTCCTTATACTTTTCTCTATACAAAATTACTTATTTTTAAAATATTAACTTAATGTAGACATTTTAAACTCAAATAACTTGATTTATATGTTCTTCGTATACACATATTTTACTGATTGACGCTAACCACACGTGCATCTAAATAAATCTTCCTATTTTTGTTACTTGGGAATAGGGGTGTCAATGGTTCGATTCGGTGATTATTTTATAAAATTTGTACCATACCAATTTTTCGGTTATTCTATTATGTATAACCAAAATTAGACTTTCGAAACCGTCTCAATCATGTCGGTTGTAAATTTTTGGTAATTTTTTAAATGTTTTGTAAAAGTCACTAATAGAAGTAGACTGCAATAACATACGTACTTTTATAGGAATTAGCAAAACTCTCTAGATATTTTTACAGTTAAAAGATGATGAATTAAGAAATTATGAAAGATGGCTAGAGTATACATTCATCAACTATTCTACATCAGCGTAAAAGAAACTAAGCAAATACAAAAACAATATAAACACACGAGTGAAAAAATATTAACTAAGTTGGGATTCAAGAATAAAGTCAGTAGAAGATTAAATATTCAAAAACATAAATCAAAATCATACGAAAGGAAATATATTCAATACATTGTAGTTTGCTATTCATAATCACTACAATACTTTATTTATTGCTAGTGAACATGCTGAAAATAATTTAGTTTCAACAGGAGTAGCATCATAGATTAGGGAATTAGGATTTTGAGTTTAATTACTTGTTGGCTTGTAACTGTTTCATAATTCCAAGGGCTAAGAAAAAATCTAACGCTTTATTATTTTACACTTAATATATAAATATATTGTTCACAATGTAAATTTATTCTGTTATGGTTCGGTATTTTTTCGGTTTATTTTGTAATAAAAAACATACCCAAATTATCGATACAATTATAGATTTATATAAAATAAAAAACTACGGTTTTATTAAAAGAAACCTAAAATTCGATTCGCTACGGTACGGTACTGTCGTTTTAGTCGCCGATTTTTAAATATCCATTGACACCCCTACTTGGAGCAGAGCATCGAATTATATTCTATCTTGCTGATTCTTTTTTTCACAGACTCAAGCTCTCGCTTTCAGAGTAAATACACAAGAATTCCCTATAAAAATGATATGACACAACTCCTGAAAAGTATGATTTGGGGGCGGAGGCAGAGTGCAGGATGCATGTTCGGACGAACCGAATAATTTTTGTTCAAAAAGTCCATTGAATATATATAATTATTAATTTAGAACCCAATAGCTTAAAATAATTATAATTCCGAACTCAAAAGATTCAAATCCTGGCTCCGTCACTGAGTATGATATGCCTGGCCTCGGTTCTCTTCTCCGTAGACGCGGGTCAGTACAAAGATTAATTAATATGGAACTATCAAATATCAACAAGCACCAGTGGTCTAGTGGTAGAATAGTACCCTGCCACGGTACAGACCCGGGTTCGATTCCCGGCTGGTGCAAAAGGTCTGTTTTCATGCTTTTTATCTTTTTTTTCCCTTTCGATTTTGAGCTCTTTTTCAATCTCCTTCTGGTTGGTCACATACTCATAGTAATGTTCCTATATAATGGCATGACCTTTCACTGGAAGCTTTGATGCATAATGTAATCAGTTGTCTCAATTAACTAAGTACCAAATAAAATTAGGAAAAGAGATCATTTTTCAGTTAATTGTGAGTCTACCCTACCTTTCAAAATGGAAAAATGCCTAATAGGTTTTGGTAACATGAGAATATGAGATAGAACAAAAGATATTTTTTTTCCTTTTTATTTGCCTTGGTTTTTTCTCTCCTAAGAGTCTATATACAAACGATTGTGGGTTGGAATATCATTCTGAGCGTGTACATCAACTTGCTGGGTTAAATTGCCCGCACTTCGACTATATTTCACCAGATACAAGTTATGTACCATCTACTAATATAAGTCCCGAGTAATTTTGTCCATCAAATTTTAAACAAAAGGAGGACTTAGTTTTGCATAATCCTAAAAGCCAATATTCTTACTAGTATATGTTTGATACAAGAGTTGGTCTAGGCTTTGTATGTCTTGTATATTCATCCCAATATCACTGCAATTATCAGAAGACTCCAATGAGCTTTGTGGTGATGAGTTGGACTTCACATTATTATAATTAGTTGGATTATTAGCTGGAAATGGCGATGTCATTAGTCCACTAATTGATATCATATTATTGTTGCTCCATTGAGGATTATATGAATTGCTTGAATTCATAAAGCTTTGAGCTAGCTGAGCCTTCACTTGCATCAGTTGAGCCTGCAAATATGCTACCTGAAATATATATATATAACAAGAAGAAGTCAATTTCCAAGTAAGGCTTGAGATATTACTACTGGAGCAGACACTATATACGACTATCTGTTTTAATACTTTGCTTTTAGGGTTAATTTCACGCATGTCACTGAATTTTACTCACAAACAGTAAAGTAGATTTTTTTTTTTTTTTTTTTTGATAAATTTGTCACATTAACACAACTGAACTTTTATTGCTACAGTGAATAAAACTACTAGTTATTTTAGTGTAACAAAAAGATTCTATGACTATGACTATACTAAGATAAAATCATACGGAAAACCAGAATTTTGCTTTCAAGCATATATAGATGAATTTTGTTTATTCAGATGTCAAACTTTATGGCTCTCGAGGTATGAAGAGGAGCTTTGGCGTAACTGGTAAAATAGCTGCCATGTGACCAGGAGGTCACGGGTTCGAGATGTGGAAATAGCCTCTTGTAGAAATATAAGGTAAAATTGCGTACAATAGATCATTGTGGTCCGGCCCTTTCCCGGATCCCGCCCATAACGGAAACTTAATGCACCGAACTGCCCCTTTTATGTAAGACAAGTATCGGATTACTGATTGTTTCTAGCCATCAAAACTAGCCAATTTTAAGGAGGATCTCATTCTCACTTATTTATCATATATATAATATTTAGCTAGTTGGAGAGAGATTTTTCAATTAAGTAACAAGAAGTTGGTTTAGTGGAACCTAGCTTTTGTCAAAAAAATAGTACTATAATTTCATGCTTCAAAGGTTTATGGAAACATAAATGCAGATATGAAAAGGAACACAAAAGCTAAGAATCTGATGAAAGATAGTACATATTATATAAAATTGAAGGGGAAGAAAAAAAGATAGAGACGGGTTCAGGATTTAAACTTGAAAGATCGATGTACCTGTTGTTGTAAAGCGAAGATGTTGGCAACACAACCATAGACAGGATCTTTGATCCTAGCTTGAGCTTCATAAGCAATGGTGACAACAGCATCAGAACGATCAGCAACAGGAACATGCAACAACAATTTAGACACATTACTTGCTCCAAACACTTTGTGAATTGCAGCAAATTTAGCAGGACCTTCTTCTGAACAAAAATAAGGTGCAAAAATACAATCAACAGCACATTTTCGCCGCAGAAATTTGCATGCACCACAAGGTGAACCTGTCCCAGTTGCCATTGAAACTTATTCAGAAATTAAAGCTAAAGAGAAAAGAAGGTAGAAAAAAGAAATGGGGTGCACGAGCACACTAGGAAATGATGGAAATATGAAATGTAAAGTGGGGCTAAATGGTGGATTTGGACAAGTCTTATAAGTCTGAAAGTAGGGACATTAAAGGTTTGTGTGTTGGGTTCTAAGGAGACAATTATTAATGGCTTATGCAATAGTCAATAAGAATTTGTTATCCTAGTTTATATTATTCCATTTTTATACTATGTCATTACTTCTTGAGCTTATTTTAATAAAGTCAGATTCTGTGCAACTCAACTAATTTTAGGGATCACTTATCTTCCACTAATATAAATATCGAGCAACTCTATTTATTAAAGCCTGAACAGATCGGATGAAATTACCTTTTTTATTCTTCCGCTAGAATTTATATGTGAAACCTTATGATTCTCAACCCACTCCATTGACCTCTAAACCGCATCCTAGGCAGAGGCAGACCTATGATGCTATACCAAAAGGGGTCACTAGCACCCATAAATTTCGACAAAAACTCCATATATACATGTATATGTCTTTAGAAAATAGTAATATATTAGCAGTGGCGAAGCTAGAATTTCAACAAAAGAGTGTCAAAATATTAAAATTTAGTAAATATACATAAAATAAAAAAAATTATCTAACAATAAAATGTAACTTTTCAGCGTAGGGGTATCAACTGACTCCCCTTGGTTGAATGTGGCTCCGCCACTGAATATTAACAGTTGGTACCCTATATATATAAAACAGATTTTAATTGAATCCAAAAGTACACACCAAACATTTAAATTTTGAATCCGCCCCTAACCCTAGGAGCTATATGCTAGCTTCTTAAGTTCTTATACTTAAATTAAAATTTTGGATTAGTTTATTAGTTCCAATTGAAGAAGAAAAGTCATTTTTTGTATAGTTAGGAAAAGAAGAATATATAGTGACACGGTCGGCGGGGCCATAATCATTTGTCATGTTGTTTAATTGAACGGTTACGTTTTATTTTTAATAGTAGAAAATAATTGTCCATGTTTATTTGTTTAAGCATTTTCCCGCCGATCGCCGCACCTGGGAACTGCTGCTTCTTTTCTGTTACTTTCTCGAATTTTATTTTCTTTGCTATTTGCCAATAACACGTGGAGATAAAGCTTTGCCGACAGCATTTTTTGACTTTTTCCACGTCACACCTTTCTTTGACATTTACTGCTTTCCTTCGTGTTTATGCATTCCTAGTGCAAATAATTTTACACTATTAATTTATTTTAATACGATTGAGTAAGTAATTTGGGTTGGGATACACTATTAATCTTGCGATTTAGATAGTATTGTGTTTTTATTTTTTATGAAATAATTATTTATTTAATTTATTTAATTCAATTAAGTATATGTTCTTTAGCTATGCAATACATAATTTAGTGTATGAAGTCTTAACCCATGCAGAAAATATTAAATTGTTGATTCTCATAATTAATAAACTATATTCATAATCGAAAATATTATTGGGCAAAATATATTGATGATTGTAGCACAAGATTACGGTATAATTTATCTAGATTATGAGAGTGATTTTAATCGGACTTCTTGTGCTAGTATACTTAGTGTGTATTGAACGGACCAAGTAGAGAAAAGATGTTTTGTGATATAAAATATTTTCTCTAATTTATTAAATGAGCTTATACTCCTAATCTTGATATAATTATTATGGTCCATGTGATTTGTTTATTGTTTTGATTTATCAAAAGGTACAACTCTATTCAGAGTTAGTTTATACCTAATAGATTGGACAATAACGAATAACATTTGTGAAATAATAATTAGTTGATAGAATCCATGACTCGGTTTTGAGTTTGCTGATGCCCCTTTATGTAAGATTATAAGTTTTCATGTGAAAACCCAGCCGGTGGATTTTGTATCCGTCATGTGAAATAGTTTAAGCGAAATTATAAAAGATTTAGTTAATTGATTAAATTAAATTATCAGTGATTTAATTTAATAACTGGTATTTGTGACCTTAACATGGGGAGTTAAAATAAGTGTTAGTGAATTTTCAAAATTCATACTGAGATTGCAGTTTTTAGTGGAATAAATTGCAATTAATTATAGTAGAAATTAATTCATCCATATCGAATTAATACTATAAATAGTAGTTACTTATTATTTCTGTGGTCTCTGCTATGCCTAGTAAAAACCTGGACCGACTTGGGTAAAAAGTGACTTGGAGGAAAAATCATCCTGTAGAGTTAGAGTAAGATTTTACTTGCACAAGCAGAATCCTACACGTTTTTGGAACATTTTTTTGGCTGAACAACGAGTCTACATAAGAAAGACGTTTTTCACCAAATAACTGACTTTTCAGAGTTGTATTGTTCTTGCCCACTCAGGTCTTACTAGGACCATAGCAGAACACTGCATCCCTAGATTATTGCTTTGTAGAAGACATGTGCAACGATTTCAAGAGGTTAGTGCTTCTCATCTCGTAATCATATCATTGTCTAGTTTACATGTATGTGATGCCTGAATTGTATACTTGCTTCCGTTGCGCATGTTCTAACAATTTATTGATAAAGTTATCATAAATAATATTTATCATTCACTACAACAAATTTGACCTAAGGCCACATCAGTTTTTGACACTTGAAAAGCGTAGCCAAATATATCTACGACAACACTTTATAAGGGTGGTCTTTGAAAATAACTTTTGGTTACGATTTGTTAGGCGACAATTATAAAGTGTTCCTATTAATACTATAGACTAACTTTTTAAGTATTGCCAAATCATAAATTATTGGCAACATTTATTTGTATGTGATGCAACGCTTTCTAATCGTGCTTGTTAATATTTGTAAAGGCAACTTATATAAGCGTGCTCTAAAATATTTTCTAAAAGTTCCCGCTATAATTTCCCTCTAAAATTTTGCTAAAAAACTATGCCCTAAAATATTTCGCTAAAACCTATCTTCCAGACTTTACACACACTAGAAGAATCTACTCGTTCTTCTTCCCTAAAATTACATAAGCAAAGTTGAGGGCTCTTCTCTTATCTTTTAGCAGATTGAGTAAAGCAGAGTAGAGTGGGTTGAAATACTTCTGTTGGGTTATGTGGAAATCAAATTTAATTGGGGATTTCATTGTTTAGGGCTTACATCCGCTTCAGAAATTCCGTGTAAGATGACTGCCAATTTTAAATTTAAGCTCTATTATTTTGTGATGGAAGTTTTTTATTCTTGATAGGAGAATACTTTTTATTTTCTCTATGGTGTTTGCTCTCAAAGAAAGAGATCTGATACTCGCAAAGATTCTTTGATTTAGTTTGTTGTCTTGCATTTTTTAACTTTAGAAACAAATAAATATAGCAATTTTTGTAGATGACGCGTTCGGATTAGCGTTTTTTAATGTTGAGATATCTGCTATTTGTACCTATTCACTAGGTGGTGGAAGTATTTTGCTCTTATTGATTGAGGATTACTCATATGATAAGCGTACTTTTTTGCTCGTCTGTTAAGGTAAAGTGTAATTGTTAATGTCCATTCTAGCGTGTTGTTATTATGTTGACTATTTATCAGTTGTAAGTGGCAGAGATCACGATGCAGATTTACATATGTTTGTGGAGAATTGTTACGTATATTTGTTAATATCCTCGTTGTTTAAAACTAAGAAGAAGAAAAATAAAATTAGTAATATCTTACCACCTGGTCTACTTTTCTTGAAAGAAATTCTTTAGGGTTCTTACTTCTCAAAGTCATAATATTAATGCTTATTTAGTTTTGGTTAAAGCCAATAATGTGTATGATTTGAATGAACTTTGCGCTTGAAATGACTCACATAATTTGTGAATGTGCTAAAAGCATATTTTGAGTTGTTACAACAATTGTTCTTTTTGTATGTCGTGAGAAATATGCTGAAATATTTAAGAACACACAAAAAAGAGAAAAATGAATTATGTTAATAATTTTGGAGCAAAACTATTAAGAAAATGTTAGCAGCTTGTATATTTCACATGTGTATGTGGCTTTCAAAGAACTACTTGAGTATTTAATTGACAGAAGATGAAATAGTTGGGTGCTAGATCTGGATGGAAGTTTTGATGCATCTTCTAAAGGATAAAAGCGTGCAGAACTTACACCTTGAATTGATTGATCAATTAAACTAAGAAAATGAATATAGATGATAATTGTCCGCTTTGAGCTGATCTTTGAACTTAATCAGTTGTTTTATTGTTAAAACAGTGGCAACTGGAAGCGGACAATCATAGTTATTAGTTGATGTATTTGCTACTATGACTGAAAAGACTCAAATACTAAATAATTCTCACTCAATTGGTTATGTCTGACACAACCTTATTGTTCTCACTTTTCTATCAATTAGTTTTACTTTGAATATCTCTTAGTTGCTCTTGAGAAGTTAGAGCTCAATCTAACTATCCCAGAATGTTGGAATGCTTGCATTTTGTGAAGTGTGGTTGGTAGGCTTTTTCTAAAGTTCCAGGACACACTACATTTATTTTAGGTCTATAAGAAGTAACATCAGACAAATTCCATCTTTCTTGCTCTCTTATTCTTTCTCACCATATTTAGTAAAAACTAGAACACCCATAAGAACAACACTGTAATTTGCTCTAGCTCAGCATAAATACTTCATGTATAACTCTAATATGGTACTCCTATTCTTTTGTTTGATTTATTTTAATTTCATTTGAACTTACTCTTATTTCTCTTTTTTCCTTCTTTCTATTTGTTGACAAAACCATCTACGAGTTATGGCAGTGTCTACTTGGTTTGAGTTTAATCATTAAAATTATAACTTTTTGTGCTTTTCTAGATGTCTATTTATTTTTAGATTATAGTTTGGCTTTTTTGTTTTACTGATTTAATCATTTCTGATTTTATATGTAATTAGGTCGTTACACTTTTAGTATGTTAATCATACTGTTCGTGGCTTTCAGCTTGTTTATTCTCAAAAAGCAAGGTATACCCTGGGGTAGAGAGATTGTTTCCGATAGACCCTCGGCATCCTTTCCACCAAGAACTCCCCACCTTGCTCTTGGGGTGACTCGAACTTACAACCTCTTGGTTGGAAGTGGAGGGTGTTTACCACTAGAGCAACCCACTTTTGTCGTATGCGTGCTATTATATTTTTAGCAATATTTAATAAAGAAAAATAAATAAATTACACTGAGCTAATTTGCTGCTTTTTTCATCTTTTATCAAGGTAATTGATGATTTTCATCATGATTCAATCTATATGAAAACAATATAGGTAAAATTTCATCAATTCTACTGAAGGGCTGAAATATAAGTGAATTTATAATCTAAGGTGTTACTACTTCCTAAAGAATTCATGTGGGAAGTGTATCTCGTTCTTATTTCTTGGTGTTCGTACTGGCTAATTAGTACCATATTGGTACCATGATATTATTGAAAAATTTTATATTTAGTTATCAATTATCTTTCTGTGTAAGCTATTATGATCATCCTCCATGTGATGAGATTCAATCTTCTTTTGGCCTTCCATCAGGTGACTTTTTCTTCAAACAACAGTAAACATGTTGATGACCCGAAATCTTGTTCTCCCTATTCATCTTGTAGTTTATTCAATAGATGTATGTACATCTGCTTATTTTATAGTACTCATCTTATAATGTATATTGGAAGCTGAAATGGAGATATCATTTTTTCACATTATTTACAGGCAATGCATCTTTGTTTGTCTCAGTTGCAGATATTGGAAGGCAGAGCTACTAAAAAGAATAAAGAAAATGCAAATGGGGAACTTAGGCTTACAAACCTTCAGAAGTTTCTATGGGTTTGAACAAGAAAAGTTAGATTAATGGTGAGGTCAAGCTTACAAAAATGGATCGGTTACAAAATCATGAGATGATGTGAAAGGTGTTAAACGAGCCATGTATTAGAAAAGAAACTTGTAGCTAAGGGAATATCAATGGGATTTCTAATAGATGCTAAGTTCAATTGATTAATATGTGTAAAGTGTTCTCATGATATATAAATTTCTTTTTTTTTTTAGTTTATTGTTAGGTTGCACCTTTGAACAATTGGTTTTACAAGTTAATGTAGTACATGATATATAAGTGTACGCATTTAAACTGTTTTTTGTTATTTGTTATTTGATGTAGTTCTTGAGATTCATACTTTGCAATTATCTCAAAATATCTGGTAAGATATGTTAGGTAATAAATATGATTACTTGGGATATTAAGAAAATATAATTTTATAAAAAACATAACATTTTACATGGATTCTTGCAGAAGCTACACTTGAACAATGTGCCTTATAAGGTTCCAAAGCCACACTTTGAAAGTGTTGTTGCAGGACTTAAAAAGCGTTAGTATAAAGGGTATTCACAAGCGTGGTCTTTGTACCTTATAGGCCGTACTTTTGAAGCGTGGCTTCTAAAGCAACACTTCAAAAGCGTGACCTTAGGGCAAGGGTTACGTTAATTTAGATCACCCCGTTAAAAGCGTTGCCTAAAGCCAAAAAGTGTGGCTTTTGCTCAAATGCCACACTTTATGCTAGTTTATGTCACATTTTTCAAGGGTGGCTGAAGTCCTAAAATGTTGTAGTGATTGTAGATCATCTTGACGTAATGATATTTAAAAAATTACACTTTCAATTCACGTAAGTTATAAGCTCTTCGTTTGTCCATATATAAGATCTTACTTATAATTTAATAAAAATTTGAATGTCATTAAGGATTGTGGTAGAATATATAGATATGACTCATTTTTAATCATAAATTTTGAGTTTGAATTCTGAGAATGAAATAAATTCTTATACGGAGCACTTTCTCCTTTAATAAACCTTATATAATATAATGCGAATTCGAATTAATTAGAATATTTAAACGCGTACCGAACATCGGGCGAGAATAAAAGGATTCTGCATTTGTAATCCCACATTCTTTTTCCAAACATGCAAATGATATGGTTGGGAATTAGGGTGGGGGAAAGAACTGCAAGAAAACGAGAAGATATCATTAATGTTGGAAGCAAGCACACGTTGGAGGTGAGAAGTATCTACTAAATCAAATGTTTCTACTTAATTACCTAGGGTGAAAGAGAGTTGTCGTAATTAATTAAGCTGGTTTACCTAACATTAAGCACAATTTATAATTTTAATACTCGTAATTATAAACCCTTGTACGCTAATTCTCAGACAAAGTGTCCCCTTGATTGACTGCAACTTTGCTAATTAATGATCAACAAATTTTATTAGCTCTAGCGTAGGTCAAACCAATCTTCCGTTCTTGAGCAAATTATATATTTACATTCTTTTTTTCACTTGATACATAAGATTTCGTTTTTTAATACAAATTATATTTTTCTAAACATGCTTAGAAAGTGGACAAGATAATATATACAATAGTTTGAAGTCAGGCTAGATGAATCTTTTATATTCAGTTAAAGTATTCATTTAGTATATTTACCTATCTATTAACCTAGTATAAATTAATCTCCCTTTTATCTAGGCTCGAGACTAATTATACTTTGTCAAACTCATATAAGCAAAATTTAGTTACGAAATATTAGACGGTTGATAAATGAATAGGGGAAAAATATAAAAGGCTAAAGAGTAGGCAATGACCTACCTTTCCAAGAAGAATAAACAATCAAAAATTTTAAATGAATCTTTCTTATCCCAATAATGGAGCTAAAGGGATGGGCGAAAATTCGCCGAAAAAATTATATTGTACATATAAGGTTATTTTTTTATGTATATATTTTTAGAAGTTAATTTTTTTTGGCTTCTTTACGTATTTAAAAGAGATTACGGTAAGTTGTTTAGTATAATATACTCCATTTAAATAAATAAATTATTCGTTGAAGCCACAATTAAATAAGTACATTATGGGTGGGGGCTTTTGTTGATCAGAATCAATTTCAACAAGGCAAGCTCTCACCAAAGGCAAAAAGTGAAACCAAGAAAAAGAAGACGTACAAATAAAGAAATGCACTTTCATTTGTCGATTAGTAGTAAATTAATTAACGAGAGCTTATAAGACAATTAGGTGGTCACTTTCAGTGGCCCGACCTGATTGTCTTGAGCTTGACAGGTAGGCGGATTTAAAAAAATTAACTTTATGAGTTCGAAATACCATTAAATTCATTCATTTGAGTTACTAAATTCGGAATTTAATATTTATACACTAATAGATTTCTTAACACATGTACCATCTCAGCCAAAATTACTGCATTTGGCTAAACTTAATTATAGCTTATACTTTACATCCTCCCATCTGACGTTTCACCTGGATATATATGGCATGGTCTAATATATCTGCATTGTCCACATTAATAGCACTAATGAAAATCAACAAGATACAACTGAAAAATACAGGTGGATTTTCTCGTATTATGGTATCACCAGTCGAACCAAAAGTACAGGAAAAAAGCTTATGAACAGGAAATTGCGAAGATTCGCATTCTTGAATTAGGGTTGTGAGACTACAAACAGTGGTAGAATTCACCCTATGGTCGATCGTGCTATGCCACTTGAACTAAAATCTTTCTAAATTTCAATTTTCGAGAACAACGTAAGTGTTTACCTGTAAAGTGATTATTATTGATAAGTTTCAACTTGTACATACCGCGACTCTAGAGGGAGCCCGCTACCTACCACCAGCACTGGACTAATGAGACCATTATTTTACACGAGCGGAGCAAATATTTTAAATTTATTCATCTGAAAACAGCTTCATCGTTTGAACCAGACAGACCTTTAAGAACATTCCTCAATGCATAATAACGGCTATCACATTTGTGGTTAGAAATTATGTTACTTGATAGCAGTATATCCTCTGGAAAAGTTCCCCTGGATCTCTGTGTCAGAAGTGTGAAATAATCCCTACTCTTACCGGAGGCGAAGCCCCACCATTCTAAGGGTGGTGAACTGACCACTCTTAGGAAAAAATTACACTGTGTATATAGATTAAATATTAAGTTTTAACGGTATATGAAATATATTGAATACCCTTTATCGGAGGAGATTTCTTTTCACGCCTTTCAAGTTTGAACACGCTAGGGAAAACTTCTGACTTCGGCGCTGACTCTTACCATTGCTCCTAGCATTTACATTCCTCTTTAAAATATAAAGAGTTACAGGCACAAACAACTCAATATCATCCTCTTCCTGTTTCACAAGAGAATGATGTATTGCCTTTGGACTTGGAGCAGGGGTGGAAGGGGTTCATTCGATGAAAATTTAAATTTTCTTTTATATATATTAGATATTGGATCGTCTTAGCTTCTTCGTGCATTTTTTTTTTTAGTTTTTAATCTCTTTGGTGAAATCCTGCTTCCGCCGCTTGGAGATATTAGGAACACGTGAACTGTAGACCCTGTATTGGTGATATTGACATCCTGGGTATGTTAAAATACTGAACTAAGGATGTCTAAAATCACATGCTCGAAAAGACCCGAAAATGTCAAATAGGACTGACAAATATATGTACGATAGAAACGTTTGCGAGTGTAATTGAAGTGTAGGATTAGTAAAAGCCATTACAATGCTCCTGAACCTACCAGATTGCTTAGTGTGGCCTCATAATAATTTGACAACATTTTTCGATGACTCAGAAGATAAAAGCTTGTTAGTAAACTGTTATTTGTAAAATAATTTTGGAGAAGATAAAATAATATATAAATAAAAATATAAAAGAAATAGAATTTAATTCTAGCCCACTTAATTCACAGTGTTTCTTTAAGGAATTTAATCCCCTCCTAGTATTCAAGGTTGTGGATTATTTCCACCCAGGATAGAACAAATTACACATTGGTATAGTGGTATTTCAAACCCTAGTGTTTCAACGAATACAAAGATCGATAGCAAATCACACTTATTGTTGCTTTCTTTGTAGTTAAAACAATGCAGAAGAAAGGACGAGAACTCAGAAATTTGTATGGAAAATCTGAGAGAATGAACTATTATTTATAGCCAATGTTGAGCTCAAATTGAAGAGGTGAAACTCTTCAGAAGGGTTGTTTACGTAAAACGACCATAATGTAAATGACTATTTACGCAACAATAAACCGGGAAGTCAAAACGCGAAGGAAACTTAATTTTCCGTTACAAAAACAGAAAACAGAAAACGGATAACGTAAAACGAACACTTAATTTTCCGTTGGATTTAATATTAATTTTCCGTTTACAAAAAATGGATATGTAATAATATTACGTTAATATTTATTATCAACAAATAAATTTGGTCCAACAAATTAATCAATCAATCGATCATTTGACCAAATCCGGATCTGAATCCGAATCCGAAGCCGAGCCGAGCTAGCGACGACGGCAGAGAGCTTGCCTTCTTCTTAACTCTTTAAGAGCTAGAAGAAGAGCAATTATATATATACCCGTCAAAAACCTTTTCTTTTTTCAAAATGGGACAATGTCCCTTTGTCAAGGAGGGAAACTCAACCCTCTTTTAAGCTACATCAAGCTTAAAACACCTAACAATCTCCCACATGAATGGGGAATGGCTATATCACGGAAATATGCATGAAAAATTATGTGATTCGCAAGCAAGGATTAACCGCATCTGGATAAGTAGGTTTCCTTTTGAACTTTTCGTAGTGAACTTATGTTGGATATACTCGGTCAATCGGTAGATTTTATATCTTTGAACCGTCAAACTTTGTTGTATACCTAGAAACCACAAGTCACACAATCAACCCTTAACCGTTTTTGGTTCTCATTGTTGTATTCCTTTCAACCATGAAAACAGCCTGATTTCATAAGTGCGTAGAGAACTGGCCTCACAAAATTCTCCTTGAAGCGGCTAACACTTCACACTTACATAGGTGATTCCTAAACGTGTCACGACCCGAATTTTCACCGTCGGGACCGTGATGACGCATAATATTGAACCCTCTAGGCAAGCCAATGTAAATCTTCATTTACCTTATTCCTTTATTTTTAAAAGTTTATCAGATGTTATAACAAAATCAACAAAAAATAAAAATGCGGAATAATAGAATTTAATGGTTTGATTGAATACTAATACGAAATCCAAAGCCAAAGTACTCTCAGAACAAGTATCATAATCTCACGGACTATCTACGAATACTAGAAATAGGGGTTTGTACAAAGTAAATATACATATGTCTCAGAAGTAAGTAAGAACAGAGCAAAAACATGATAAAAGGGGACGGCAAGGCCTGCAGACGTCTGCAGAACTACCTCGGAGTCTCCGCTGGACTGAAGGCAGCAACCTCGATCTAAAGTCTGTAGGGTCATGTACCGAGATCTGCACAAAAGTGCAGAGTGTAGCATCAGTACAACCGACCCCGTGTACTGAGTAAGTGTCGAGCCTAACCTCGACGAAGTACTAACGAGGCTAGGACACGACAACCAAATCAACCTGTGCAGTTTAATAGTATACGGGGAAAATAATAACAACGAGAAATAAGCAGCTAAGCATAAAGAAAAAGGTTACATGTTGAGGGGAGGAAATGTCAAATAATGGGAAATAACGAGATAAAACACGAATTAGATATCAATTTAAGCAACATAAATAGTAACACAAAAGCAAGTGCACGACATCACCCTTCGTGCTTTTACTCTTGTCCTCACCATCAGAATCAATATATATTCAGCACGACATCACCCTTCGTGTTTTTACCTCACATAATCATGGCACGGCATTATCCTTCGTGCATTATCACTCATATCATGGCACGACATTACCCTTCGTGCTTTTGCAATCACAATATCGGCACGACATCACCCTTCGTGCATTAACATTCACTCACAATCTCACGCACGGCATCACCCTTCGTGATTTTACACTCTTCCTCACCCAAACACATCAAATGACAACAATCCAACAAGGAAATTAACAGAGTAAACAAAAATAAAACCATATCGTCTCGGCAAGGGAGCCAACAGTGGAATTAATACCTTCCCGGCAAGGGAAAACAACTATAATCAATCTCCCTTAGTACGTAACTTCACATAAACATAATCAACTGAAACCAATATTCAACACTGTTCAATATCAAAGAATTTCCACCAACATGGATAGCTATAAAGTGAAACTCAAGTATACTTAACGAAAAACCACATAAATCACAATATTCGACCTAGGGGCATGCTTGACACCAACGTATAGGTACTTGTCACCTCGCCTATACGTTAAACATGATACTTACACATAGAAAATAGGATACAACACCTATTCCCTCAAGCTAAGGTTAAACCAAACACTTACCTCGAATTCCACGACAACCTCAAGCCTCAATTACCGCTTTTCCCTTAGAATTCGCCTCCAATTCAATTGTATCTAGACATAATTGCTTAATAATATCAATAAATTCTAAATAATTCAACCCCAATGCTTAATTTGAATTTTCTATCATTCTTCCTAAAAAGTCAAAAATTGACCCCGAGCCCGCTTAGTCAAAACACGAGGTTCGGACCAAAATCTGATCACCCATTCACCCACGAGCCTGAATATGTAATTAGTTTCGAAATTCGACCTCAAAACGAGGTCTAAATTCCAATTATTTAAAAAGCCCTAACTCTACACAATTCCCCAATTTTCTATCTTTAAAACCCTAGGATTCTTGATGACAATTGATGAAAAACATTAGAAATTTGAAGGAAATTAGTTAGTGGACACTTACCTATGATTTGGGAAGAAAATCTCTTGAAAAAATCGCCCTTGGTCTTCTATTTTTGTGAAGAAGTGAAAATGAAAACAGATGAAGCTCTAACTTAAAACACGATGCCCGACCCTCGCACCTGCGCTTGCGCAATTGCGGAAAAATGGTCGCACCTGCGGAAATGGATTGTCACACATATTGATTCTCGAGTGGCTCACGCTATGCGGTGTAAGTGGGGAGGATCCATCACTTGAAGCATCATCATCTTCCTTCACGACAGAGTTCTTGGATCCCGAGAGGTCAAGCAGAGGAAGAGTTTTCTTGATCTTTTCAGTAACATCGCTTCCTCATTCGGGTGAGTTTGTGGAAGATCTTGCTCCTTTTGAGGAAGAAGATCCGAAAATAGGGGTTGCTGTGGACGACACTTGGGGTGCTTGTTGTCCTAAAGAGATTGCTTTGCTCCTCGTAACCGGTCTGAAGCTCCCAAAGGTAACATCCAGGATGCTTTCCACATCAACATAGAACCTGGAGTTAGCAGCCTTGGTGGATGTTGACCCGGGGTTGATTTTCTTTGAAACCATTTTGTTGTTCTTAAACTTTGGTGATTGAAAAGTTGAGATGAGAGGTAGAGATTGTCCCACTAGGCATGCCAGAATTTGTAGATAATAAATTATGTCGAGAAATAAAATCAAGACCGAAAATATTGCAACAATTGTAGTATTTGATTTCAAATATTTGAGTGTACAATCTCTATGAATCCTCTGATTCTTCTTTCCAATAGTAAATAAATTCAAGGGCCTTTGAGCTTGATCTGGAATCTATATTTGTTTCCATGAACGATGATCTTGAATTCAACTAGCACGAACTTTGATTTGAACTCGTAATCCTTGAATCTTGACTTGTTCTTCGTTCTTGAGCTTGAACTTGATTTCATGAGTTTGACATTTTTCGTTCTTGAGCTTGAATTTGATTTCTTGAACTTGAACTTGATTGCTTGAAGCTTGAAACTTGTAGAGAAATTTGCTGCGTTTGATCCACAAGCTCTCTCTCTCTTCTTGTTATAACTTCTGGTGTCTTTTCTGGGTTAAGAAGACCCCTATTTATAGTTGTGAAATGGAAGAATTATGATAAGAACAAACTCTTTCTGACCAATAAAATTGAAGTATGACAAGACCGCATTTGATTGACCAGAACATGTCACCTACACACGTGGCGCGGTTTCATTGGTTTTTTAATTTTACTTGGCATGCTTTGTCATTTTGACACGTGGCATGATCCTATTGACTCTTCCGTTTGACTTGGCGTGCCACGTCATTTGACACGTGGGCATCAATTTTGGCCTCTAGGAAGATGAATTATTGGGCTTAATAAAGTGAGTTTATCACTTTAGCCCAATTAAATGGGCCAGCCCAATGGATTAAGACTTATTTATTTAATCCTTATATATTGGACTTATATAATTAATTCAATTATATTAGGTCATAATATTTATTTGACTAATATACTTTAAATTTAAAATATAGTCCAAGTTATTATGTTGGATTTAAAATCCGATAAAATTTATATGCCTACAATAATAATCGCATGAACAATTCATACATTATAATACCCATATCAGCTTTCCGTAAAATAATATACTAGCATTTAATTGAGCGCATAAGAAAAGGAATAATCACCAAATTAATTAATGCAAATTTTGATTGATGATATTAAATAATATACTCATTAAGTTATGTCAAAATTTATGAATAATTCCGCTTATAAAAAATGGTATTTATGTTAATAATACGTGTATACTAAAAGGATTTTTCATTATCAATAATAGTTGCATGAGAAATTGATATATTAGTCTCCGCTTAAAATAATATAGTATGAACACATAAGAAAAGAAATAGTCGCCAAATTAATGAACGCAAACTTTGATTGATGATGTTATGCTATATCAATAATATACAAATTAGTTATGCTAACATTTATGAATAATTCCGCTTAATAAAAATGTTATTGGATATAAATGGCAAGTCAACCTTCCACACGGGACATGTATTTTTTTAACAAAACACAACTGTCCATTGGAATCAATTTGAAGTTAGTACAGTAATTAAATATAGTGAAGAAGCTCTCTTGAGTCAACTTCATTCTTGCATTTTCCTGCAGTCAAAATCTTGAGCCTTAACACAGATATTGCTAAATAAATTAGCTTTTATCATGTCAACCCCTAGTGATTATGATTATGATTATGATTGGGCTAAAGAAGTAGAGGAATTTGAAGCCACAAAAGCTGGTGTAAAAGGTCTTGCTGATTCTGGCATCACAAAAATACCAAGATTTTTCATTTACCCATCATCAGATAATTTGACCAAAACCCCATCATTTTGCAAGAATATCCCAGTCATAGACTTGCAAAGAATTGAAAGTGTTAGTGGTGGGAGAAAGGAAATTGTTGAGGAAATTAAAAAGGCAGCTCAAGATTGGGGCTTTTTCCAGATTGTTAATCATGGGGTTCCAGTTAGTATTTTGGATGCAATTCTTGATAGCACCAGAAATTTTCATGAACAGCCAAAGGAAGCTAAAATGGATCTATATTCTTCTGATAATAGGCATAAAGCTAGGGTCTTTACTATCAATGGATCTTTCAGTGAAACCCATGTGGCCAGTTGGAGAGATGCCTTAGCTTGTACTTTTTTAGATGGAAAACTGGACCTAGAAGCTATTCCTCTTATCTGCAGGTAAATTTTTTTTATCTAATTTACCAGTATTAGAATGAAATTGATCTGTACAGAATTGAATAGATATAGATGATTTATATGGCACATCCTAGTTTGGATGAATATGTTTTCTAGGAGTCTTTTAGTCCGCCACTAGAAAATATAATCTAACTTCAGTGAGGATTCATATACGACGACCTAAGCAGTTGGGATTGAGGTGTTGTTGATTCTTAGTGGTTCGCAAGTGAAGTGTCTTTTGGTCTAGATTTTTTACTCTGGACACACACGTGGTGGCAAGCGGGTTCAACTGAATTCGCTTTTTGAACCCGCTTCATAAAAAAATAATACTATATATAAATTAGTATTAAAGCTGCGTAAATTTTGTTTAAATATCTTCTTTGAATCCACTTGACAACTACTATTTTACGACTAAAGTTTTGTACTTCTGAGATTGAACTCGCTTGTACAAAATCCTGGGTCCGCCACTGCATTGCCTAATGTTACTCTCTTACACACCCGAGTCATCTTCGCACAACAAATCAGCTCATTGATCATATAACTAGAAGTTGTGAGTGTACCTCATTAGAGGTGAATGATTGGAATTTGGAAATGTCTTGTAATCATCAGAATGAGGCTGATCCTCATTTAGTAGGCTAGGTTATGAATATTCATGACGAAATGAATGTTGGGCTCTTTCTTTCAATAAGCATATGCTTCGATTTATTATCACAAACGGAATTTCTAGATATAATCATTCCCCTAAGCGGTCATTGCATTTGTATTATCCGTCTTGAATGGTTTATGTCTCGACATTAAGAATTAGCATGATCTTAAAGACATACTGAAAGAAGATGTTTCTATTTAGGACATCATGTTGATGTATAATCGAAATGCTTTTGCAGAAAGGAAATAACAGACTACATGGAATACATGATCAAGGTCAGAGAAACCATCTCAGAGTTACTTTCAGAAGCCTTAGGTCTAGGCAGTGACTATCTTGCACAGATAAATTGTCTAAAAAGCGAATACTTGACATGCCTTTACTATCCACCTTGTCCCGAGCCAGAACTGGCGTTAGGCACAATCAACCACTCAGATTCCACCTTTCTAACTATGGTAGTTCAGGATTCTATTGGCGGCCTTCAGGTTCTTTATCAAAATCATTGGGTTGACGTGCCACCTATTCCTGGTGCTCTAGTCGTAAATATTGGAGATCTTATGCAGGTAATTCGTTAAGAATTCTGTCAAGTCTGCAACTTTTTTTCAGTTTGCAAATATTTCGGACCTTCTTACTTAGAGATTTGATTTCAAAATGTATATTGCAGCTTATTAGTAACGATAGATTCAAGAGCGTGGAGCATAGGGTGCTGGCTAGACCGGTTGGATCAAGGGTATCGGCTGTATGTTTCTTCTTCCCCAGTTCTGAATGTATGTTAAAGCCTTATGGACCAATCAAAGAGCTCTTATCAGAGAAAGATCCTCCATTATACAAGTCAGTCTCGAATCTTGAATATATGGCCTATTACCAGAAGAACGTACGAGAATGTACTTCAGCCCTTCCTCATTTTAAGCTGCGAGTTAAGACTATTGTTTTATGTATAAAGTAGTTGCTTATTTGGCTAGTAAGCTTGAAGTTCTCTCTTATTGTGTGAGGATACTTTTGTTAAATTTACTATACGGTTGAAGAAATCTTAAAACACTTTTCACACATATTTTTCCATTTCATTCTGCTCAGCAAAAACCCTTATGATTAAGGGGAAGGGCCGGACCACAAGGGTCTATTATACGCAGTCTTACCCTGCATTTCTGCAAGAAGCTGTTTCCACTGCTTGAACTCGTAACCTCCTGGTCACATGATAGCAACTTTACCAGTTCCAAGAGATCAAATAGACACAAATAAATATATGGCAAAAGTTGACTGATTGAGAGCGAAATGAAGCCTCTCAAAACGACTAATATTTGGGACCGGAAGAAGTATTATATCATTAAATTTTCTTTTTTTCTTTCCAAAATCATTACGGGAATCAAATCAATTTGTTATCCTGAAGTTGAGTTCGCAGAATAAAAGAGCATAATAACTGATAATATTCCTCACAGTACTAGAATAGAAAATATTTTCTTTTTAAGTTTGTCAGTACCATGATTTTAACATTACAGACTTTGGCAAATTAGAAAGTGTACAACTTTTCATATGGAAAGTAAACTTTTGTCAAGCTGGTGCAACAATGTCCAATCTTTGCCTGAAAATTACTTATTCCCACCTGATCAAAGACCTGGAAAATCTATTGTTCCTTTAAGAGGTAACAGTCCAATTATAGACATCAGTGAAGCTCGAGCAGGGGCGGAGCCACAATGTCGCATACGGGTCCAGCCGAACCCAATAGCTTTGGTTCAAACTTTGTATTTATCTTAAAAAATTTATTGAATATGTAAAAGTTATGTTTATAACCCAATAACTTAAAAGGATTAGAACATCGAACTCATAAGCTTTAAATCTTGACTCTGCCTTTGAGCTCGAGGACATTTCCAATATGCACTAATACAACAAATAATTAAAGCCAGTCAGGAATTTGGGCATTTTCAGGTTTTCTTTGAGTTTCCATTATGAGTTTAACTTCTGTTAAATAGAGTGTTTTACATTATCAGATCACTTAATGATCGACCATGGAATTTCAGAAGCATTACTGGAGGAGACAAATTGACATTAGGTGTTTTCAAAAAATTCTTTGACATGCCAGCTGAAGAGAAAGCCAGCTACTCCCTCCGTTTCAGTTTAAATGACATATTTTTCTTATTAATTTATTCTAAAAAGAATGACATATTTCTATATTTAGAAACAATTTAACTTAAATTTTTAAGGTCATATATTTCAAGAGTCTTCTATTTTTTTCTTAAATTTTGTGTCAAGTCAAATTTCATCATCTAAATTGAAATGGAAGGAGCACTACTCAGTTGATCCAATAGCAAGCCATTAATGTGACCCAAACTTGTTCACCATTCTACATCAAGGCAATGTTTATGGTCTTCAATTCTAAAGGATTTAAAATGGTTGGTGTTAAACTTCTTCCTAATGCTTTTGTTGTCCTTATTGGCTGCCAACTAATTTACAGGTATTCCCCTAACAATGAACTCTCAGAAATTCGGAAAAAGATTTTAAGTTATATACACAGTAAAAAAAATTTATACTTGGTGTAATCTAACTCGTTATAACTGGTTATTAATCTATTTTTATGTTACTCTCAAATTTATTAGAAAAAGTTACCTCTCGTTGTATGTCAGGCTATCAGCTTAAATTTGTGATGTAATAAGACTATACACTATAAATATGCAAAACTTAAACTAAAAAGGTAATTATAAGTTATTAACCGTTCGTCCATAAAAGCAGTCGCGAAGCCACATGGTCACAAGGGTTCGTCGAAAAATTGTACTGTCTATATAAGTAAAATATTATATTTTAGAAGTATATAACACATATTGAACATCTTTTGTCGGATTTTTTTACTTCTTTTAAATTTCACTACTAGAAATCTGGTATTTACCGACCAAAATTTTGCAACCAAAGTTGGTCGGTCAAAAAAAGCGATCAAAGTTGGTCGAAAAAGGTGAGAAAAATATTTTATATTTATTTTAAACAACTTACCGACCAACCTTGGTCGGTAAACTGGTCAACAAGTTGACCGAGCTGGTCAGACTTGCTTGGTCAAAGAAACTTTGACATTACCGACCAACTTTGGTCGGTAATGTGGGGCACAGTTATAAAGTTTTAATAATTATATTATTATTTAAATATTTTATAAAATATAAATAAATATTATTTAAAATTACCGACCAAAGTTGGTCTGTTAATACAGGGGAAGCATTTAGCGACCAACATTGGTCGCTATTGTTTAATTTCTGGAAAATAACCGACCAAAGTTGGTTGGTTATTAGGTCAACATTGGTTAAAATTAAAAATAACTTTTATATTTACTATCTAAATAATATAAATATAATCCGCTAACACTTTTGTAATACAAGGGATGAATACACTAACATATACTCTAACATGCTATATATGTAGTTAAAGTAGTACAACGAAACGTATTTATATATATATATATATAGGTCAGACGTTTTGTTTTTAATATTCAACGATGCATCTGAGTAGGTTATAAGGCAATGAATTAATTTACACACAGATATATTTAATGATAAATTATATATACTACTTAGGATCTTCACAAGTCTATCAATCCTTAAAAGAACCCAACCCTGATAAGGGAGCCTCTCCGCTATGCGGGAATAGGGACTTCATCGCAAGACGAGCAACTTGATGGGGAGAGCCTCTCGGCTATGCGGGAGACTGTGACAAGGCTCAAATCCGAGCTAGAAGCGGCCAAGGAAAGAGAAAAGGTTAGAGATGCTCAGTGCCTTGGCATGCAAGCTCAGATCAAAACTCTCCTATCTACTGGAGCTTTTCCGATTCCCCGATCTCGTGAGTCATCGCCAGAGGCTCGACCTGCACGTGAGCGTTCCTCCCGTCCTCCCCGTGATCGTTCCTTCCGTCCTCCCCGTGGTCGTTCTTCCCCTCCTCTACAAGACCCTTCTCTATACCGTCTTATAGATGAAAGTTCATCAGACGGTGATGATGATATTGTACAAAATACTCCTTGACTTTTATATACTTTGAACTAGACAAATAGAACCGGTTTTGAACTAGTTGTAATAAGCTTTAACTTAGTTTTGTTAGTTTAATTTGTTAGTTCTATTGAACTTTAATTTTAGTTTTACTATTTTTATTGAATTGTGTTGTTGTTTTAGGAATTTTGAATTGAATTGTATTGTTATTTAGGGATTTTGGTATGCTGGCAGGTGGTGTAGCTTCCAAAACAGGCATTTTATGCCAAAATTAAAACCTAAAAAATCGACCAAAGTTGGTCGGTATTTAAGTAAAAAAAAAATATCTGCAAATTAGCGACCAACCTTAGTCGCTTAAGTCTAAAAAATAAATAAATTAAATATTAGCGACCAAAGTTGGACGGTTAATGAACCCAGATTTTAAAATTACCGACCAACTTTGGTCGGTATAGTTAAATTTCAATTTTATAAAATAATATATATTTTACTTTACCGACCAACTTTGGTCGGTAAATTTAAATTATTAAAATATGTTACCGACCAAGGTTGGTCCATGTGTGCTTTATTACCGACCGATGTTGGTTGCTAAGGTAAAAGGACCACCAATATAGCGATCAAGCGTGTTTGGACGCGTTTTGGTCGATAATTTGCCAAAAGCGACCAACGTTGGTCGATTATACCAGATTTCTATTAGTGTTTGAATATCCTTGAGAAGATTCCTAGTTTCGCCACAACATAAAAGTGATATTAGTAACCTAAAGATCAGATCATATGTTATCTATTACCACATGTAAAAATACTACTAATAGCGTAAAGATTCTTTATGCCATCAGTTTAAATTAGTTAAATCATTATCCTAATTGAATAGAAGTATTTATTTCCCTTCATATTTTGTTACATGTTGCAGATTATCAGTAATAATCAGCTAAAAAGAGTCATTCTCGAGTTTCTGGTGGTACGAAGCTTACCAGTATAAGGAGCTCTTGAACATTTATACATCAAATAATGGCGATTTTGAAGCTGTACTTCATTTTTTCAAGCTCTAAGCTTACGGGAATTTCTGTATAATAATGAATAGTGTACCCCTGAGCCGTGGAAACAATTTCTTGCAGAAAGGGTAAAACTGCATACAATAGACCTTTATAGTCCGGCCTTTTCCGAACCCCATACATAACGGAAGCTTAGTGCACCTGATTTTCCTTTTCAGTATACAGGATACCTGACTTGTATGTGATTATATTGTGTGTAGTAAAAATAATTCTAACAATTATGTCTAGACAAATTCTCTTGCTATATACTCCCTTCCATTCAATTTAGATGAGTTAATTTGACTCGGCACGAAGTTTAAGTAAAAAATAAGACTTTTGACCAATTGCATTTTAATAAGGAAAGAGTTCCAAGAAGATACAATGACACGTGGCAGTGTAATGAATATATAAGATTAAGTTATATAAGCCTGTAACTTAACTTATATTCTAAATTACTCATCTTAATTTCTTTAATAGAGTTTACTTTTTCTTTTAATAATAAATATAAAATATTATCATTAACAAACAAATAAATACACCTGAGCACCTAGTATTATAACCACCTTCTAGGAAGAGTGCTATAGCTGTTAGGAAGAAGAAACCCTACAACTCTACCTCTACTCTCGTACCTCTCATGGAGTTTCAGAGATTGATGAAGAAGAAGATGAAGACATAAGCCTAAAGAGAAGAGACCAAGCTTCAGACCAAACATCTTACAAACTAAATGACTTACGTTCGATATAGTCTATGTGTAATGGGTAAACGAGCTGGACCTTTCTTTTGTTTTGGACTTGGTTTTACATCAGATGGGCTTTCAAGCTTCAGTGATTTCATCGGCCCAATTTTAAAAGAGCCCAGAATATAGGAATAGATATTTTGCATAGTAGATATAATTATTCCTTGTAAATATTCTTTTAGTTTGTTACAATAGCAGTTAGGAGTAGGCTAGTAAAATACTGCCACTTGGTAAAGTTTATTTAGACTAGATTCAATTCTTTTGTATATATAAATTTACACTGTAAAGAGAAATATACACAGAAAATTTTCACAAATCATTCTTCACTACTTCGTACATGGTGTGATGACCCAAAGGGATCATCTTATAAATTAAGACTTCACTCCAGGCTCATTAGCCTTAAATAGATTAATTTTATTTACCTCGAATTGCGTGCGCAGTCCGGGCGTGAAACCGGAAAGCTTTTATGTGAAAATATGAGAGATGGTAATTTTTGAAATTTAAAATTTGGTTTTAGTTGACTTTGCTCAATATTTTATTAATGGAACCAGATCTGTGTTCCGACGATGTCCGCAGTAAAATATGGGACTTGCACGTATGCCCGGAACTGAATTCCGAGGTCCCTAGCCTTAAAAATTAATTTTTGAAAGAAATTATTTTGCTGGATTTTTAATGAAATAAAGAAATGAATTAATGTTTGAGACCGTTGGTATCGGACCCGTATTTTGGTTCCGGAGCTCGATACAGGTTCGTTATGATGTTTACATCCTATCTGTGAAATTTGGTAAGAATCAGAGTTTATTTGATGTGATTCGGACGTCCGCTGGAGAAATTGTGAAAGTTAAGTGTTCTTGAGAAAAATCATGAGTTTTGCGGTTAAATTCGTAGTTTTAGATGTTAGTTTCATGATTTAATCGCACGAGCAAGTTCGTATGATATTTTTAGACTTGCGTGCATGTTTGTTAAGAGCCCCGAGGGCTCGGGTGAGTTTCGGGTAGGCTTTGGGTGTTTTGAACATGTTAAAATCTGCTTTAAAAATCTATTTTTGGTGCCAGTGGATTTGTGCTTCACGATTGCGTAGTATAAAATCTACTAGGGGTCGATTTGTTCTACGTGAATGCGTAACACTGGTCGCGAACGCAAAGCACTGGGGGGAATACCCTTCGCGAACGCGACCATGCTATTGCGAACGCGATGGGTTAATGGGACCTGGGGGAGGTGAGTCAAGTTACTCTTCGCGAACGCGACCAACGGGCCGCGAACGCGATATTCCACTAGGATGTACATCACGAACGCGAACATGACATCGCGAACGTGAAGGCCTTTGGGCCGTAGTGCTCAGCGATCGCGACAGGCCCATCGCGAACGCGATGAAGGCCTGTCCAGCGCCTTAAAAACAAAATTAAAAGCGGGAAGAAGCCATTATTTCATATTTTCAAAACTAAGAAGACCTAGAGGCTATTTTCATCATACAAGTTCTTCCCCAAAGTATTGGTAAACAATCCTACACTCTTCTCTTTCAATTAACTAATGTTTTTCATCACTTTTCAATCCAAAAATCAAGGATTTTCATGGTAAAAATTGAGGGTTGGGTAGAATTAGGAAATTTTATAAAAAATCAAATTTTGACCTCGAATTGAGGTTGAATTTCGAAACTAATTGCATATTCGGGCTCGGGGGTGAATGGATAAACAAAATTTGGTCCGAACCCTGAGTTTGGACCAAGCGGGCCCGGGGTCGGGTTTTAACTTTTTTTTTGAGAAAACATAGGAAAATCATAAATTTTCAGTAAAGTTACTTCCTTTAGCCTTAATTAATGATATCAAGCTAATTATGATTAGATTCGAGCGGGTTAGAGGACAATTCGGAAGAAAAAGCGGTAATTGAGCGGTGAGTGGCCTGTGAAATTGAGGTAAGTGTTTGGCTTAACCTTGGCTTGAGGGAATAGAAATCCCCCAACTTAAATGCTATGTGAATTCGCATGTGTGTGGTGTATAGGTGAGGTGACGAGTATCTATGCACCATCAAATTGTCTGTTAAACATAATCCTTCCACGTTTCCAATTATTTGCTTCTGGACTTAATTGTTTCATGATCATTGAGGTCTATATGTCTATTTGGATTCGTTGATTTATTGTTAAGTATTGCTTCAAGTATTTTAAGTATTGTTTCCAATCATAAGGATTGAGCTGGATATCAGTGTTACGGTATGTATATAAATTCTGGTTGGCTTCGTTATGAAATGATAATTGATCAAGTTTATGAGTTTTACATCGTCTGTTTACCATTGTTAATATAAAAATGTTGTGAAACTTGGCCTGAATTGTGAAAGTGTTTTTTATGAATAAACCGATATGATATGTCTGGTGGGAGCGGGTTGCACGCCTCAACAAGGAGTGATAAGGGTAGACAAGTGGGATCGGGTTGCACGCTGCAACAGGAGAAATAAGAGTGATATATATAGGGAGGAGCAATAAGGGTGGAATTGTGGGAGCGGTTTGCGCACCGCAACAAGGAGCGATAAGGGTGAATATTTATGTTTTACTGATTTTCGAAAATAAGGATTTGGAAAAATCCGGTTTTATTAAAAAGTTTTTCATACCCTGATTTTTATTGTGATTTAAATTGACACTTGGAAATTTTGAGGAGTCGATTATACTTGATATCTAAAAATAGTTATCAGAGTTGTTTCTTTTATTTATTGTTGCAAGTTACTGGTTATCGAGTTTATTATTATTATTTCTTTCTTGCTTTATATATATATATATATTTTTTTTTCACAGGCCATATTGTTAACGTCCCGCAGTAGCCTCGTCACTACTTCGTCGAGGTTAGACTCGGCACTTACTCAGTACATGGGGTCGGTTGTACTGATACTATACTCTGCACTCTCTTGTGCAGATCCAGTTACCGACCAGTGTTAGGAGATCTTAGTAGCTGAGCATTTTCGTTCGGAGACACGAGGTAGATCTACTGGCGTCCGCAGATTCCTGGAGTCTTCTCCTCATTACTAATTTACTGTTTTACTTCATTCAAAACAGACATATGTTTTCTTTCAGCCAAATATTTGTAGTATTCTTTAGTAGTTCGTAAATTGTGACACCAGACCCTGGGGGTAGTTTTATAGTTATATATTTAGTTCGTGGTTCGGTTTAATTATTGATCATTATTAGTATTTCATGAAGTTATCTAGGAAAGTATTAGATTCATATTTACTTTTAATTGTTCTATTATGTGTAAGTAACTTTAAAGGAAAATGGTTAGTAAATTTCTAACATTGACTTGCCTGGCAAGTATTGTGTTAGGCGCCATCAAGATTCCATGGTTTGGGAATTTGGGTCGTGACATGTTGGTATCAGAGCACTAGGTTTCATAGGTCTCACAATTCACGAACAAGCTTGATAGAGTCTGAGGGATCGGTATAGAGACGTCTGTACTTATCTCACAGAGGCTATGAAGTCAGGAACAAACTCAATTTTTATTTCTACTTTGTCGTGCGATCCTTGGTATCTCAAATACCGATTGAACTCTTCTAATCTCTCGCAGAAAGCGAGAACACGTGCTTCTTCTTCCGCTAACTAACAATCTGGTCTTCCAGCAGCAACGACTCTTATTAGGGGCAGAGGCCGAGGCCACGTTAGAGGCCAGGGCAGGATTCAGCCTGTTGCTCATACTGCAGCCCATTTGTGGAGCCCCAGATTGAGATGGATGGGGGGGGGGGGG
>ML388491.1:10130-28777 GCA_005239525.1 Nicotiana knightiana
CTTATGAAGAGGATTTCAAACACAGACCAAGAGACAAGAGAGTTGCAGGCAGAAGTTGATAATTGGAAAGCACAGTATGACAGCTTAAGGATTGACATGGACGCTTTAGAAGAAGAGAGGAGTACCTTGAAGCGGCAGATGAGACTTATGGCAGCAGAGCTAGCAGTGGAGCAGGCTTCTTGCAGTCAAGCTGACAAAGACAAGAGTGTTCTGGAGTCTTCATTTGCGGAGCAGCTGTCCCGTGCCTTAGAGGAGGTTAGAGACTTAAAGAACTTGTAGGGGCAGAAGGAAGAATACTCAGGTGAGCTCGTGCAATCATTCACTCGCACTCAAGAAGATCTTCGAAGGGCTTTAGACAAAGCTCAAGCTTTAGAGGAGTCGATTGTTCCATTAAGGGTCGCTCATGAAGCTGTGGAGGCGGAGAAGGACGGGTTGAGAGCTGAACGTCAAGTATGGGCACAAGATTATGAAGATTTGGAAAAGGTGGCTGTTGTCGATGTGAGCTGGGCGTATATGAATTCTCTCCTTGACACATTGATGGAAATGAGTCAAGAGGGTTTCGACCTTAGTGTTGAAAGAGCCAAAACTAAGGAAGCCATGGAGAAGGATCAATAGGGTCATAACCTCTCTTCACCTGATGGTGAGATTCCAGCCACTCATGCCTCTTCATCTTCAGTTGCTCCCATTCCTTCCGCCTCTGAAGTCAACCCCTCTCTTTGAAAGATCTAGTTGGTTTACCCTTTTTTTTCTTTTTCTTTTTCTTTGTATCAATTGGTGGTTACCCCCAGTCCCATCGGGGGTAAATTTGGATTTCCTTTAAGTCCCCAAATGACAACTTAGGGGCACCACAATGTAAATATAAAAATCTTATACGGATAAATATAAGTTAATACTTAGTTTTAGCCGCTTTTTAATATATAAATATCAGTTCGACTTTTGTTGAGTTTTTGTTTCACTCTTTAAGTCTTTTGCATGCTTTATTTTTCTAGGTTTTAGTTTTACCTTCTAGTTTTGCATGTGGAATGCTTTAGACTACTCGTACCTTTTTTATAATAGGTACGGTGTAATATTAAATGTGTGCCTTTTTGTAATAGGCATAGTTTATGGAAGAGGGCCCTTTATAATCGACATGAAGAAGACGTCTCAACTTCATGATAATGCAATAGAGTGATAGGAATTTTACACATGTTTAAGAATGTTTTCAAGGAAAGTTTTTTGTTTGAACTTCCATGACATTTTACATGTGTTTGGTTATCGTCTAAAACTCATGTTTGCAACTGTTTTTGTTTAACAGATTTGATATACTCTTGTATTTCGTAACTGTTTTTCATAAGTAACAGTTTTTCGATATTAATACAAGGAAATAACTGTTTTTCACTAGTAACAGTTTTTATAAAGATTGGGGTTTTTACCCGTAACTGTTTAGTAACAGTTTTCTAATAAGTACGAGGGAAATATTTTCTTATTCGTAACTGTTCTTATTTGATAACAGTTTCTTGAACAAATACCAGGGTTTAGATCTTTCATCCATGATTATTTTATTCGAGAACAGTTTTTTGAATGAGTATAAAGATGTACATTTCTTTCTCGTGACTGACATTTTGCCTTTCAACCTGAATATGTTCGAAGGTTTTTGCTTTTTGCATTAGGCTTTGTATTTGGATGGCTCTTTTGATTTCTTTCGATTCTGCTCGTGTCACTTGTCTTCATTGGGTAGATGGGTCTTTAGGCTCGAGCTTTTGACTTTCTGATAGTCTTCTTTGTTTCGTCTTAACCTTCCATACTGTAAAGTCTCCCAAGTGTTTGAGCTTTGAAGAATGAAATCTCGAGCACTTGATTATTCCTTTCTTTGTGGTCCTTTTCCTAGAAAGGAAAAACATTCCGCACTCGAAGGTATATAGTTTTTTAGATGATGACTGCTTAACCCCTTTTAAAACGTCCATCAGAAAGTGTAACCCTCGACCGGAAATTGTGTTATTTCCTCGCGTCTTTGAAGGTCTAATATCATCATATGGTGATGGGTTAGCTTTGTGCCTATCATCTAAAAAAGTTAGTAGAATTTTTAAATGTTCAAAATAAAATCGAACGAGCGATACCTGACGGGGGTATTCTTTTCTTTTTAGAAGTAATACTTCTTTAGATGGATGACGTTCCAGCTTGTTGGTAGAAATCTGTCGTCCATAGCTTCCAACTCATAGGCACCTTTTCCAGCTATCCCTCGGATTTTGTAAGGTCCTTCCCAGTTTGGATTTAGCTTTCCTGCACCTCCTTCTTTTGTTGATTGAAAGACTTTTTGAGGACGAAGTCCCCAATTTTAAAGTACCTAAGATGAGCTTTACGGTTGTAATAACTCTCTATGATTTGTTTTTGATCTTCCATCCGTATCAATGCTGGTTCTCTCCGTGGTTCGAGCAGGTCCAGGTTGATCCTTAGTTCGTCGTCGTTTTCACCTTTCGTGACTGTTGAGAACCTTATGTTTGGTTCGCCAATATCCACAGGTATTAAGTCTTCTGGTCCATAAACAAGTGCGAACGGAGTTTCTCCCGTGGCTATTTTTGAGGTTGTTCTGTATGCCCATAGTACCGCTGGAAATTCATCAGGCCAGTTTCCTTTGGCTTTATTTAGCCGCTTCTTTATATTGTTGATGATGACCTTATTCGTTGATTCAGCTTGACCGTTAGCCACGGGGTGGTACGGCGTTGAAGTGATCCGCTTGATTTGCCAACTTTCAAAGAATTCCGTGATTTGTGAGCCTATGAATTGTGGGCCATTATCACACACGATTTCCTTTGGTATTCCAAAGCGGCATATTATGCTTCGCCATAAGAAGCTTTTAAATTCCTTTTCTCGCACTTGTTTGAATGCCTATGCCTCTACCCATGTTGTAAAATAGTCGGTTAGTACGAGTAAAAATCGTATATGTCCTTTAAATGTGGGTAAAGGTCCTACTATATCCATCCCACGTTTCATGAAAGTCCATGGGGATATTATTGGATGTAATAATTCCGCTGGTCGATGCATGTTATTGGAAAACCTTTAGCATCTGTCACATTTGGATATGAAATTCTCGGCTTCTTCTTCCATCTTAGGCCAATAGTATCTGGCTCTGATTAGTGTTTTCACTAAGGATCTTGCCCCTGAGTGATTTCCACAATGTCCTTCGTGGACTTCTTTCATCACAAATTCCGTTTGGTTAGGCCCAAGGCATTTAGCTAGGGGTCCTCCGAACATCTTGTGATAAAGTAAGTTGCGAATAAGGCAGTACCGTGCAGCTTTGCGGTGTAGTGCTTGAGCCGCTTTCCTGTCTTCAGGTACGGTGCCATTCTGCAAGAAATTAAGAATTTCGTTTCTCCAGTCCCAGGTTAGGTTGTTGAAAGTTACCTCATTGCTGTCCTGGTCTATAATTGAATAAAATAGTTGAACGATAATTGTATTGTCTTTGTTCGTTACTTCCGTGACTGCTGCGAGGTTAGCTAATACATCTGCCTCCGCATTTTGCTCTCTAGGTATTTGCACTACCTTCCATGTTTTGAATTGTCTTACGAGCTCTCGTGCTTTTTCAAGATATTATTGCATTCTAGTTTCTCGAGCGATGTAAGTCCCCTATATTTGATTTACTACCAGTTGGGAGACCCTGTTGATCACAATTTGCTCGATTGAGATCTCCCGTGCAAGTTCAAGCCATGCAATAACAACTTCGTATTCTGCTTCATTATTAGTGATAGGATAACACTTTATAGCTTGTCGTGTCTTTTCACCCGTGGGTGATATTAAGACTATGCCTAAGCCAGCACCTTTTACATTTGAAGAACCATCAGTGAACAAGGTCCACATGCCTGGATTAACACCGTTAAAGAGTTGTAACTCTTTTTCTACTTCAGATACAATGCCATTACTAAAGTCAGCAACAAAATCAGCTAGTATTTGAGACTTAATTGCAGTCCTAGGCTGATAAATTATCTCATGCTCACTTAGTTTTATGGCCCACTTGGCTAATCTTCCTGGTAATTATTGTTTATGAAGAATATTTCTTAAAGGATATGAAGTTACAACAGTGATTGGGTGGCATTGAAAATAGGGTCGTAATTTTCTAGATGCCATTATTAAAGCTAAAGCTAACTTTTCCAGATGTGGATATCTAGTCTCAGCATCTAGCAAAGTTTTACTTACATAATAGATAGGTAATTGTTTACCTTTTTCTCCTCTTACCAATACTGCACTTACAGTAATTTCTAAGACAGCCAGGTAGATGTACAATCTTTCCCCTTCTTTTGGCTTTGAAAGCAGTGGTGGTTTCAATAGATAAATCTTCAGGTTCTTGAGGGCTTGCTGACATTATTCAATCCATTCGAACTGATTCTGTTTTTTGAGAACTGGGAAGAATTTAAAACTTTTTTCGGAAGATCTAGAAATAAACCTCCCCAAAGCTGCTATTCTTCCTGTCACTTTTTGAACCTCTTTTTTATTTGTTAAAATATCAGGTATTTCCTCTATGGCTTTAATTTGAGCGGGATTTACCTCTATTCCTCTGTTTGATACAAGGAAACCCAAAAATTTGCCTGATTGCACTCCAAAAGCTCATTTCTCTGGATTCAACTTCATATTATACCTATGTAAAATATCAAAAGCAGTAGATAGGTGTTGGAAATGGTCTTGTGCTTGTGTTGATTTTACCAACATGTCATCGATGTACACCTCCATCATTTTTCCCAGATGTTCTTGGAACATCTGGGTCACTAGCCTTTGATAGGTGGCTCCAGCATTTTTTAGGCCAAAAGGCATGGCTTTATAACAATAAGTTCCCCTTCGTGATAAATGAGGTTTTTTCCTCATCTAAAGGATCCATTTTAATCTGATTATAACCAGAATATGCATCTAGAAAGCTTAATAGTTCATGACCTGCGGTAGCATCAATCATTTGATCTATATGAGGCAATGGGAATGAATCTTTGGGGCATGCTTTGTTTAAATCAGTATAATCTACGCATACTCTCCACTTGCCATTCTTTTTAGGTACTACCACGGTGTTTCCCAACCAATTAAGGTATGTTACCTCTCGTATCGAACAAATCTTCAATAGTTTCTGTACCTCTTCGTCGATCACTTGGTTCTTGAATGGTACTTGCTTTATTTTCTTCTCTTCGAGTGGGGCTTAGCTTCGTGCCTATATACACTTTTTGCTCAGGTTTTTGTTCAGATAACGGAACAGCTTTGAGCTCCTCCGTAGTTATTTTGATGTGCTCATCTTCCTCCAGTTCATGAATGACGTCTGGTCTAGAATCCGCATCTGTGTGGTATAGTACACCTTCCGTGGTAACTTTACTCTTCTGCTCGTAAGTATTTTCTTTCATGCCTGTTTCTGCAATTATATCTTTCGTACCTATTTGGGAAGTAATTTTTTCCATGTCTGTTTGGGCGGTGTTACCTGTTTGGGAGATTTCCTTATCTCGTAATTCTTCCACTTCTATTTTTTTTGTAGTGTACCACAGAATTTATATTTTTTGCGGTCTGCTGATCTCCTTTGATTCGTTGAATCCCCCATTCAGAGGGAAATTTAATTACCTGATGCAACGTGGAGGGTATCGCTTTCATGTCGTGGATCCATGGCCTTCTAATGATCACGTTATAAGCCATGTGAGTATCGATTACTTGGAACCTAGATCTTTTGATCACCCCCTCAGCATAGGTGTTAAGCTCAATTTCTCCTTTTGTTATAACCGTAGAGTTATCAAACCCGGATATTGCTCGTGCTTTTAGGATTACTTGATTCCCCAGTAGAATTTCTTCCACGACTCTTAGCAAAATGATATTGACTTAACTGTCGGGATCAATCAACACTCTTTTCACGTTAGTGTCATGAATAAGTAGAGATATTACCAGAGCATCATTGTGCGGAAGCATTAATCCGTTTCTATCTGCATCATCGAAGGTTATATCGTCCTCTCCACGAGCACAGTTCCCGTGTGTAATTGTGAACTTTGTGGTTGTTTTGCAAATCACTCCCGTTTACTTCTTCACCGTCGTGTATTACGTTAACGGTTCCTTTTGGAGATGGAGGCTTTGGGGGCTACTGCATGTTCCTCATGTATGCATGTTTACCTTTATCACTAAACAATTATGTTAAATAGCCTTGTTTTAACAAATTTTCTACTTCTCCTTGTAGAAATCTGCAATCTGCAGTTTTATGCCCATGATCGTTGTGAAATTCACACCAGTGATCTGGCTTTCTTATACTTGGATTTGACCGCATCTCTTTGGGCCATTTGACCTTGTCTACCATGTTCTTCAATATTGAGACAAGTTCAGTAGTACTTACGTTAAAGGTATGATCCCCAATTTGAGTACTACCTCTAGGTCGTTCATCTCGATCTTTTCTAGATCTAGATGAGGATGAGATTACATCTCTTCCTTGTAGTCTATAGTCCGACCTAGTATTTTCGAACCTGGGGCGGATATCGCGTCTCGAGGGTCCTAAGAAAGGATCGTACCTGTTTTTACCTGATCTTCTATCTGATTCAGGTTGTCTAGATCTGGAATGATCTTCATCTCTCGAACGAGAAATGATATCTTCTTCTATTCTGAGTTTAGTACTGTACCTGTTATATAAATCGTTCCATGTTGTGGAGGGGAATTTCTCTTAGATTCTCCTTAAGTCGCCTGGTGGCTTCTGAGCTGTTATCGTTCAGATTGCTTGCCAATGCCATGGCTGCCCAATTATCAGGCACCGTGGGTAACTGCATTCTTTCTTTTTGAAACCTATCTACAAACTCACGGAGTAGTTCCGTGTCTCCTTGTTTTATTTTGAATATGTCTTCCATTCTCTTCTCAACTTTTTGTGCACCAGAGTGTGCTTTTATAAATGAATCTGCAAGCTCAGCAAAAGAGTCAATAGAATTTTCAGGGAGAAGAGAATACCAGGTTAGGGCCCCTTTGGTAAGTGTTTCCCCAAATTTTTTGACAAGGACTGATTCAATCTCTTGTTTCGTTAAGTCGTTGCCTTTTACCCCAGTAGTGAAAGCAGTCACATGGTCGCGTGGGTCAGTTGTTCCATCATATTTGGGAACGTCAGGCATTTTAAACTTCTTGGGTATAGGCAAGGGTGCCGCACTTGGCTTCCAAGGTTGTTGAGAATATCTATCAACATCGATGCCTTTGATAACAGATGGTACACCAGGAATTTGTTCGATGCGATCGTTCTGATCCTTCATCTGTTTCTGCATGGTTAACAGTAAATTTTGTAATTCTGAGTTATTAGATATACCTGGTCTCATTTCGAGAGATTCATTAGCAGTATCTCCTCTTCCTGAGTGTGCCAACCCAGATTGAAGATTTTCCATGGTTTGATTAACCAAAGAATTAGACCCTTTGGCTAAAGCTTATTTTTAAGATGAATACAAGTTACTGATAATCGAGATAATGGAAAAATGAATAATAGACAATATTACATAAATAAAAGATCGAAGTTGATTGTATTTCGAGAATCAGATGCCTTTACAAGCTGTCTTCCCCTCCCTTATATAGGAGATTCTTATAACATACGACTGCTGCTATGGTTACTCATTAATGACTAATTATGACATTAATGACGCGTTACAAAGGATAACGGTAAATAGGGTTTCAGTTACATAACGTTCGAGTAATCAATTATGGGTTCATGAATCTGCCCGTCGCTTTGTCTAGATTCATTCTGACCGTGCCTCTCTCCCGTTTTAATCAAATTGGACTTCCCGTGGCTGATAAGTTCGTGGGTTTACTGAACCGTGTCTCTTTGTACCGTACCTCTTCAAAGAGTTATTTCCAGCTATCGTGTTTTCCCGTGTCCACGTGGCTAGCTGAGTTGTCAAAAGCTGGCTAATGTGTGAAACTCTTTTTTACCAATACAATGGCGTTGAAGTGAACCATTTGATTTGCCAGCTTTCAAAGAATTCTTTGATTTGCGAGCCTATGAATTGCGGGCTATTATCACACACGATCTCCTTTTGTATCCCAAAGCGGCATATTATGTTTCTCCATAAGAAGCTTTTTAACTTCCTTTTCTCGCACCTGTTTGAACGCTTCTGCCTCTACCCATATTGTAAAATAGTCGGTTAGCATGAGCAAAAACCGTACCTGTCCTTTAGCTGTGGGAAGAGGTCCCACTATGTCCATACCTCATTTCATGAAGGGCCATAGGGATACTATTAGATGCAATAATTCCGCTGGTAGATGCATGTTATTGGCAAACCTTTGGCATCTGTCGCATTTGGATATGAAGTTCTCGGCCTCTTCTTCCATCTTAGGCCAATAGTATCCAGCTCTGATTAGGGTTTTTACTAAGGATCTCGCCCCAGAGTGATTTCCACAGTGTCCTTCGTGGACTTCTTTCATCACAAACTCCGTTTGGTTAGGTCCGAGGCATTTTGCTAGGGGCCCTCCGAACATCTTGCGATATAATGAGTTATGAATAAGGCAGTACCATACATCTTCGCGGCGAAGTGCTTGAGCTGTTTTCTTGTCTTCAGGTACGGCGCCATTCTGCAAAAAATTTAGGATTTCATTTCTCCAATCCCAGTTTAAATTGTTGAAATTTACCTCATTTCTATCATGGTTGATCGCTGAATGGAATATATGAACGACAATTGCATTGTCTTTGTTTGTACTTCTGTGACTGCTGCGAGGTTAGTTAATGCATATGCTTCTGCATTTTCCTCTCTAGGTATTTGTACTACCTTCCATGTTTTTAATTGTCTCACGATATCTCGTGCCTTTTCCAGATATTGTTGCATCCGAGTCTCTCAAGCGATGTAAGTCCCCTGCATCTGATTTACTACCAGTTTTGAGAGTCGCTTTTTTTATTACGATTTGCTTGATTGAAAGCTCTCGTGCGAGTTCCAGTCCTGCAATAACAGCTTCGTACTCTGATTCATTGTTAGTTCTAGGATAACATTTGATAGCATGTCGTATCTTTTCACCTGTGGGTGATATTAAGACTATGCCTAAGTCAGCACCTTTTATATTGGAAGAACCATCGGTAAAAAGGGTCCATAGACCCGGATTAACACCGTTGAAGAGTTGCAACTCTTTTTCCACTTCAGGGACAATGTTATTACTAAAGCCAGCGACAAAATCAGCTAAGATTTGACACTTGATTGCAGTCCTAGGCCGATATATTATTTCATGCTCACTTAATTCTATGGCCCACTTGGCTAATCTTCCTGATAGTTCTTGTTTATGCAGTATGTTTCTTAATGGATACGAGGTCACAACTGTGATTGGATGACATTGAAAGTATGGCCTTAATTTTCTAGATGCCATGATTAGAGCTAAGGCTAACTTTTCTAGATGTGGATATCTAGTTTCAGCATCCAGTAATGTCTTGCTTACATAATAAATAGGAGATTGTTTACCTTTATTCTCCCTTACCAATACTGCACTTACAGCAATTTCTGAGACAGCAAGGTAGACGTATAGTCGCTCCCCCTCCTTCGGCTTTGACAGCAACGGAGGTTTTTATAGGTAAGACTTTAGTTCTTTGAGAGCCTGTTGACATTCTTCAGTCCATTCGAACCGGTTTTGCTTTTTGAGAACTGCAAAGAATTTGAAACTTTTCTCGGAAGATTTGGAAATAAATCTTCCTAAGGCTGCAATTCTTCCCGTTAGTCTTTGAACTTCTTTTTTGTTTATAAGTACATCAGGTATTTCTTCTATAGCTTTAATTTGATCAGGATTTACCTCTATTCCCCTGTTTGATACAAGGAAACCCAAGAATTTACCTGATTCCACGCCAAAAGTGCATTTTTCTGGATTAAGCTTCATATTATACCTGCGTAAAATGTCAAAGGTAATAGAGAGGTGCTGGAAATGGTTTTCCGCCCGTGTTGATTTTACCAGCATGTCATCAATGTAAACTTCCATTGTTTTTCCTAGATGTTCCTGGAACATCTTGGTCACTAGCCTTTGATATGTGGCTCCAGCGTTTTTCAAGCCAAAAGGCATGACTTTATAACAATAAGTCCCCCTGTTTGTAATAAAGGAGGTTTTTTCCTCGTCTGAGGGATCCATTTTAATCTGATTATAACCAGAATACGCATCTAGAAAGCTTAACAATTCATGACCTGCGGTGGCATCAATCATTTGATCTATATGTGGTAATGAGAATGAATCTTTGGGGCATGCTTTATTTAAGTCAGTATAATCTACGCATACTCTCCATTTTCCATTCTTTTTAGGTACTACCTTAGCTAGCCAGCTAGGGTACGTTACCTCTCGTATTGAACCAATCTTTAAGAGTTTTCGTACCTCTTCGTCAATCACTTGGTTCTCGAATGGTCCTTGCTTTCTTTTCTTCTGTTTAACAGGTACGAATGATGGATCTTCATTTAGTTTATGAGTCATCACCTCTAGTGGGATACCTTTCATATCTGAATGGGACCACGCAAAGCAATCTGCGTTAGCCTTTAAATAATCAATTAACTTACCTCTTCGACTGGGACTCAGCCTCGTGCCTATGTACACTTTCTGTTCAGGCTTTCGTTCAGACAATGGAACAGTTTTGAGCTCTTCCGTAGTTGTTTTGATGTGCTCCTTTTCCTCCGGTTCATGAATGACGTCCGGTCTAGAATCTACATCCGTGTGGTCCAATGCCTCTTCCATGGTGACTTGATTCACTTTCTCGTAAGTATTTTCTTTCGTACCTGTTTCAGCAGTAATACCTTCCGTCCCTATTTGGGTAGTAATTTCTTCCATGCATGTTTGGGAGGTGTCACCTGCTTGGGAGACTTCCTTATCCCTTGATTCTTTCACCTCTACTTTTTTGTTGTAGTGTACCATGGAATTTATATTTCTCGCGGCTTGTTGATCACCTCTAATTTGCTGAATCCCCCATTCAAAGGGGAATTTAATTACCTGATGCAAGGTGGAGGGTATTTCTTTCATGTCGTGGATCCATGGCCTTCCCACGATTACGTTATAAGCCATGTCAGTATCGATGACTTGGAACCTGGTACATTTGATCACTCCCTCGGCATAAGTGCTAAGTTTAATTTCTCCTTTTGTTATAACTGTAGAGTTATCAAACCCTGATATGGCTCGTGGCCTTGGGATTACTTGATTCCCCAATAGCATTTCTTCCACGACTCTTAGCAAAATGATATTGATTGAACTACCTGGATCAATCAACACTCTTTTTACGTTACTGTCATGAATAAGTAAAGATATTACCAGAGCATCGTTGTGATGAAGCATTAATCCGCCAATATATACATCGTTGAAGGTTATATCGTCTGCTTCCAGATTTTCACGAACCTGTTTTCCGTGTGTAATTGTGAACTTCGTGGTCGTTTTGCAGACCACTTCGTTTACTTCTTCAACTTCGTGTATCATGTTGACGATTCGTTTTGGAGATAGAGGTTTTAGGGGCTCCTGCCTGTTCTTCATATATGCGTGTTTACCTTTTTCACTGAACAATTCTATCAAATAGCCCTGTTTCAATAATTGTTCTACCTCACCTTGCAAAAATCTGCAATCTGCAGTTCTGTGTCCATGATCATTATGGAATTCACACTAGAGATTCGGGTTCCTCTTATTCGGATTCGACCTCATCTCTTTGGGCCATCGAACCTTATCACCCAAATTTATTAACACTGAAATTAGTTCGAAGGTTCTTATATTAAAGTTATGATCCCCAACTCGCACATTACCTCTAGGTCGTTCATCTTGATCCTTTCTGGATCTAGATGAGGACGAGCCCGCATCTTTGCTTGGTGGTCCATAATCTAACCTGGTGTTTTCAAACCTGGGACGAGTTTCACGTCCCGATGGTCCCAAGTAAGGATCGTAACTGTTTTAACCTGATCTCCTGTCTGATTCTGAACGTTTGGATCTGGTATAATCTTCCTCTTTCGGACGAGCAATGGTATCTTCTTCTATTCAAAGTTTAGTACTATACATGTTATAAACATTGTTCCACGTTGTAGCTATGAATTCTCTCAAGCTTTCCTTGAGTCTTCTTGTGGCATATGAGCTTTTGTCATTTAGATTACTTGCGAATGCCATGGCTACCCAATTATCAGGCACCCTTGGTAGTTGCATTATTTCTTGTTGAAACCTGTCTATAAATTCACGAAGTAGTTCCGTGTCTCCTTGTTTTATTTTAAAGATGTCCTCCATCCTTTTCTCGACTTTTTGCGCATCGGAGTGTGTCTGTATGAAAGAATCTGCAAGCTCAGCAAAAGAATCAATAGAGTTTTCAGGGAGAAGAGAATACCAAGTTAGTGTCCCTTTGGTAAGTGTTTCTCCAAATTTTTTAACTAGGACCAACTCATTTTCTTGTTTTGTTAAGTCATTGCCCTTCACTCCGATGGTAAAAGTATTTACATGGTCGCGTGGGTCGGTTGTTCCGTCATATTTAGGTACGTCAGGCATTTTAAACTTCTTTGGAATGGGTACGGGTGCTGCGCTTGGTTTCCAAGGTTGTTGAGAATATCTATCAACGCCAATGCCTTTGATAACAGGTGGTACTCCAGGAATTTGTTCAATTCGATCATTTTGTTCCTTTACCTGTTTCTGCAAAGTTAGTAATAAAGTCTGTAATTCAGAGTTATTAGACATACCTGGTCTCTCTTCGAGAGATTCATTAGGAGTATCTCCCCTTCCTGAGTTTGCCAACCCAGATTGAGGATTTTCCATGGTGATGGTATTATTGGGGGGTGGTGTCAGTGGTGCAGGTAACGTTGTCGGTAATCCCCTCGCAAATTATTGCAAAGCTTGGCCCACATACTCTGCAATCATTTGCTTTACCCGATCTTGTTCCACCGTTTGATCATTATTATCATTGTTGTTATTGGATCTTTCTGGGGATTGTTCCCTTGAACCACGTGGGGTTCCTGAAGGCGATGGAACTGGGGTTCCATTCCTTTGCTGGTTGTTGTCATTGGAGTTCGACATAGTTCAGAGGATATCACTTAAAAAGCAAACAAAGCTTATCAGATTCCCGGTAACGGAACCAATTTGTTTAACCAAAGAATTGGATTCTTTGCCCAAAGCTATTTTAAGAAGAACACGGGTTTCTGATAACCAAAGAATAAGATTATAATTGTAGGAAAACTTGTAAATGGAAAGCAGTAGGATGCACAAAAAGTAAGTATATTGCAATAGTAGTTCGGATGTCCCTTTACATGTTATATTTTACTCCCTTATATAGGGAATTTCCTAATATAACGTATGCCTTTTTCAGTGATTGAGCATTAATGACTAATTATGACATTAATGTAACGTTACAATGAGTAACCGCAACTATTGCGTGAATGTTGTGTAACGTGTGGATCACTAATTGAAGATCTCTGAATCTGCCCAAATACATTTTGACCGTGTCTCTTCATCTTCTCAATTAGGTTGAGACTTCCGTAGCTAATTAACCCGTGGGTGTGATTTGCCGTGCCTCTTTGCCTCATACCTCTTCATAGAGTCCCGTCCAGCTGTCGTGTCTTCATTTCTCCACGTAGACTGCTGAGTCATCAAGATTTATTACACGTGTGAAGCTTTTTTTTACCAATACATACAGGGTTAAGAAGATCCTGACAAGGGTCTTACCAATTTCCTAGGAAAGTAAAATCACTGCTATCCAGGAATCCAAAAATATGGCAACCCTCAGATTGGACGAGCTAATTGGAAACCTTAATGCCTAAACTTAGAAGGCAGACAATGAAAATGGATGCTCCAAAGAAGGAAAGGAGTCTAGTACTGAGAATCACTGAGGGAGCAGATCTGGAGGAAGACGAGATGGCCATGATTACCAAAGATGTCAGAAACTTTCTCATAAAGAAGAAGGGCATCTCTAGAGGTGGAAACTACAACAAAGAAAAAGCTCCAGAGAGGCCAACCAACGAGGGATGCTACAAGTGTGGAAAGACTGACCACCATATCAAGAACTATCCTTAGTGGGAAGTGGAATGGAAAAAGGAGAGATTTGAAAGAAGGAACAGGAAGAAGGAACTGGTCCAACCCAAGAAAATCACAACAAAAGCTATGGTTGTTGCTTGGGGGGAAAGCTCAGATGAAGAATCGGAAGATGGTGAGAATGAAGAACAGGCGCTCATGGCAATTAGCGAATCTGATGAGGAATTATATGAAGAACCAGAGGTAAGTATATCCCATCTAAAAAACAAAATAAAGTTCTTATCTAAAGAAAAACTCTCTGAGTTGCTACTTGATTTCATGGATGATTCCGAAGAACAACCAAAGAGAAAGAACAACTCTCTAAAGAGTGTGCAATGATATAAGAAAAATGCATGAACCTGGAAATCAGAGTAAGTGAATCTGAAAAGAAAAACGCTGCCTTGTTGAACCAGGTTCATCCACTTGAAACTAAGATCCTAGAGCTAAAATCTGAAAATTTAAAATTAAAGCTAGGAACTAGTAAAAAGTCTGTTGATCATTCTCATATCATGTTAGAAGAAAATATGGAAAAACTAAAAGATAGGATGTATACTAAGGATGAACAGATAAGGACACTTAAAAAAGAACTTGGTAAAGTCAAACATGAATTAGATCGAACTTGCAAATGGAATAAATCCTCTGATGCCTTGACATGGCTTCAAGAAAATCATAGTAGCAACCGGAGACTTGGCTTTGGGAGTCAATTGCCCAAGTGGGATCCCAAAAGCAAGTATCTCACTCTCCCTGAGAATAAAATTTGCACCCACTATGGTAAGGCTGGTCATTACAAAATTGAGTGTACTGCAAAAGAGCAGGTCAGTCGAAGAAATGAGAGCTTTGTTAAAAGAAAAAACTAGTTACCAAATTGGGCCAGAAAAGCTTAATTCATCCTTTCTCTCATAGAAAAGGACCCAAACTAGTTTGGGTTCATAATACTAACCCCTGATTTCTTTTTGTAGGTTCAAGTGAGAGGAAGCAGCCAAATTTGGTACTTGGATAGTGGCTGCTCAAAACATATGACAGGGAACAAGGAACAGTTCCTTTCACTTGAAAACCTCAAAGGAGGAAATGTCTCCTTTGGAAATGGAAAGAAAGGTGAAATTATCGGGGTTGGTAAGGTAGGTAAGGATGACACACGTTCCATTGAACATGTGTACTTGATAGATGGCTTGAAATATAGCATGATCGGTGTTTCACAATTTTGTGACAGAGGTAACCTGGTTGCTTTCACTTCCACAAAATATTTTGTGATTAACCTGTTTACTGACAAGATTGTTTTGCAGGGTAAAAGGATGAATAACATCTGTGTCATAGACTTGTCCACACTATCAGAAAATGAACTCACTTGCTTAAGTATGTTGGACAGTGATCCCCTCCTTTGGCACAAAAGACTTGGTCACGCGAGTCTGAATCAGCTTAACAAAATAGTCTCTAAGGACTTAGTGGTAGGGCTTCTAACATTAAGTTCAAGGAAGACAAAGTTTGTGAGGCATGTGCAAGGGGGAAGCAGGTAAGATCCTCATTCAAAATCAAGAAAATGGTCAGTACCAGCAGGACGTTGGAACTGGTTCATATGGACTTATATGGTCCTATGAGAACTTTGAGCAAAGATGGTAAGAAATATGTAATGGTGCTAGTTGATGATTATTCAAGGTTCACTTGGACCTTATTTCTGACATCTAAAGATGAAGCATTTGATATGTTCACTTCATTTGTTAGAAAAACTCAAAAACAGTTAGGAAATCAACTAGCATCAATAAGATTTGATCATGGTACTGAATTTGAGAATGCAAAGTTTGCTGAATTCTGTGATGAACATGGTATAAATCACAACTTTTCTTCCCCTAGAACCCCACACCAAAATGGGGTTGTTGAAAGAAAGAATAGAACTCTTGAAGATATGGCTAGAACCATGCTTCTTTCTAGCAAACTACCCTATAGCTTCTGGGCAGAAGCAATAAACACTGCATGCTACATAATAAATAGATGCATGACCAGATCACTGGTAGAGAAAACTCCTTATGAATTACTCAAAGGGAGAAAGCCCAACATATCCCACCTTAGGGCTTTTGGATGCAAGTGCTTTGTGCACAACAATGGCAAAGATTCCCTAGGTAAATTTGATCCCAGAAGTGATGAGGGAGTATTCTTGGGATATTCATCACATAGCAAAGCTTATAAAGTATATAACAAAAGAACTATGTGTGTAGAGGAGAGTGTGCATGTTGTTTTTGATGAAACTAACACTCTTTCTGAGAGACAGGAACCAGAAGATGAGGAGCTTGGACTGGTCAGAAGCAGTGAACAAATTGAAGCAATTATGGAAGATGGAACAGATGATGGACCAGGTCCAACTACCCCAAGCAACATGACAGGGGTAACTCAACAGCAAATCACTCTGGACCTTGGCCCTGATCCTGCTCCACAACAACAAGACACCATGGGATCATCTAGAAGTGAACAATTGGTTCTCAAACCACACAGATATCAAAACTCTCATCCTCTTGAGAACATCATAACAGATTTGACATCCGGAATCAAAACAAGATCCTCCTTGAAAAATCTATGTGCGTTTGATGCATTTATATCCTTGATCGAACCAAAGAACATTGTTGAAGCCTTATAGGATGCTGACTGGGTAAATTCCATGCAAGAAGATCTGAATCAATTTGAAAGAAGTCAAGTATGGCACTTGGTACCCAGACCACTAGACAGATCAGTGATGGGCACAAAGTGGGTCTTCAGGAACAAACTCGATGAGGATGGAACTATTACAAGAAACAAGGCCAAACTGGTTGTCCAAGGATATAGTCAAGAAGATAGAATTGACTATGATGAGACCTTTGCTCCTATGGCAAGACTGGAGGCAATCAGACTTCTTATAGCATTTGCTGCACACATGGAATTCACTCTCCATCAGATGGATGTAAAGAGTGCTTTCCTCAATGGCTATCTAAAGGAAGAAGTATTTGTCAAACAGCCTCCAGGTTTTGAAAGCAAGGAGACACCTGACCATGTATACAAACTTGACAAGGCCTTGTATGGACTCAAACAAGCACCAAGAGCATGGTATGAGCGGCTATCAAAATTCCTGCTAGAACATGGATACAAACGAGGTAAAATTGACATTACCTCGTTCTTAAAGGAAAAAGGTAAGGATCTCCTGGTTGTGCAAATATATGTGGATGATATCATATTTGGGGAAACCTCTGACAAATTGAGTAAGGAATTTGCTAAACTTATGGGGAGTGAGTTTGAGATGAGTATGATGGGTGAGCTAAACTTCTTTTTAGGCTTGCAAATCAAGCAAAACTCAAATGGAACAATGATCCATCAACAAAAATATGTGAAAGAATTGCTCAAAAGATTTAAAATGGAAGACTCAAAAGAAATTGACACCCCCATAGCCACAGCTACAAAATTAGATGTGGATGAACCTGGTTCATCCGTTGATCAAAAGCTATATAGAGGGATGATTGGGTCTTTATTATATCCCACTGCCAGCAGACCCAATATTGTGTTCAGTGTAGGATTGTGTGCGAGATTTCAGGCAAATCCAAAGGAGTCTCATCTAACTGCAGTGAAGAGAATTCTGAGATATCTGAATAGCACTACTGATTTATGTCTTTGGTATCCTAAAGGTAGTAATTTCGACCTTGTAGGATATGTTGATGCAGATTATGCAGGTTTCCTGGTTGATAGGAAAAGTACTTCAGGCATGGCTCACTTTTTGGGCTATTGCCTTGTGTCTTGGGCAACCAAGAAACAAAACTCAGTAGCCCTGTCTACTGCTGAGGCTGAATATGTAGTTGCAGCCTCATGTTGTGCTCAGTTGCTATGGATCAAGCAACAACTCATGGATTTTGGTATAAAGGTTGGATGCATTCCTATTTTCTGTGACAACACTAGTGCAATTAGCATGACGAAGAACCCGGTTCATCATAAGAGAACCAAGCACATAAATGTCAGACACCATTTTCTAAGAGATAATTATGAAAAAGGAATGATCTCAATCGAATTATGTGTTACTGACAAACAAATTGCAGATATTTTCACTAAAGCACTAAGTAGGGAGAATTTTGAGAGAAACGGGCTAAATTAGGGATGATTAAGATCACCTAATTGAAAAACAAAAATGGATTTTTTTTTGGCTAGAAACACTAAAATAGGTAGCTAAACAGACTAATCATTGCTCAGTATCATGACTTTACTGCCATACTTTTTTGCCATGTATTAATATGATTTTGTGGCTACTAATGATGTTTTTCTATCTTTGTAAATTGAGGCAAATTAAAGACTATAACACGATGAACCTGGTTCATCGCTGCTGGTTCATCTGACCTACAAGGTACGTGCTCATCACCATACACTTATTGAAATAATTATAGTCACACATGAGCAGGACTCTATCTATATTTGGTTCATTTCAAATTATTAGTACTTATCCCAAAATAAACCCGTTTCAAAGAGTTCCATTGAACCTTAATTACCCTAGATTTAGGGAGTCATAATCGTCTAAACACTGACACTCCTGCATCGATTAGACTCCCACTTGACCAAGAACTATGCCCGTTGTACAATTAATAACCACATCTTTAAAAGGCCATCATTATCTCCCCTCTTCAAAAGTATAACCGTCGAACCAAGTTCATCATTCCTCTCATACCAAAGTGATCAACATTTCTCTCTCTAAATCTTCATAAAAGTGTTTTCTTCACCCCCCCCCCCCCCCC
>ML388491.1:29530-79438 GCA_005239525.1 Nicotiana knightiana
TGGTTCTAATTCTACATCGATACACAGCTCACATTCTCCAACCAGGTCTTTGACCTCCCCCAAAAACCCTCCAGTTCCTGAACCTATCCCTGAATCCACTCCTTCACCCAAATCAGTCCCAGCCGTTACACCTAGCCCCACTCCAGCCCCCAGAAAACGTAGAGTAAAGGTGTTGGCCAGGAAAACAGTTGCCTCTGGTTCTCGTGCCAGAAAATTAAATGAGATACTTCAAGCCAGCAAGGTCCAGACTCTGAATCTTCCAGTGAGTCCTTCAAATCTGCAAATGAGGATGAAGCACCAGGTTCTTCTATAGAAACTGCACTCGAAAATTGGACACCACACAAATCACTCCCCCTCTTGTGTGGTATTGACGTATAAAATATCAGTTACAAATAGAAAATAAATAAAAAAATATGTTATCTTATACGAGATATGAGAAAGAGCTTCATGTCCTGCTTTTTAATTGATATCTAGTGATTTTTATCTGGAAGGTTTAAATTTTAAATAATTAGCATATAATCCAAATAACCCAAATCATAATTTGATATTTGTGTCGGCACGTGATACGGGTACTAATACTAGTATTCATACAAGGCATAAAGCTTTTAATTTCGTATAGTGATATAATTATTTATATTGGTAAGAGTTAAATCAAGTCAGTAAGATGTTAGCCATATATTGCAATATATACCATTGATCTTGTTGTAAAAAATTATTGTCTAATATGAAGGCTTGAGTAGTTTAATGTAATGTTCTATGATTATAAAATCTACAATTAAAAATTTTTGGGGCCTTTGAGTGAAAATAGCACGGGCTAGTCAGTTTTCGGACCGGTAATTGAAAAATTATCAGTGTTTGCAAAGTCATTGCAAAATAGCAACTATTTTGCTGCAACACGAAAAGTTCCAACATAATATACTAGAGATTGATGCACCTATGTATGAACTTCCAGCATATTATGTTGGAACTCCAACACACGGAAAGTTCCAACATAACTGGAGATTGGAGCACCTGTGTATGAACTTCCGACATATTATGTTGGACCAGTATATTATGTTGGAAGTCCAGTATATATGTTGAAAGTCCAGTATATTATACCGGAACTCCAGTGTAATATGCTGGAATATTTTTCGGATTTTGAACAGTATTTTCATTTAGATTTATCTTTACATGAAAAGTAGCTAAATTTCAATTACTTTATAAAATATAGGTATTTTTTAATTACCACTTGTAAATCTGGTTATTTTTGAATTTTATCCGGCATTTGAGCCACCCTTGGAGCTAGTTAGTAAGAACATAAAAATTAAACCTATGGTAAAGACATTTTGAGACCCGCCTTTGTTTAAGATGAAGAAAAACATATAGTAAGCACACAAGTTTTCTTTTAAAACATAGGTAACTCCTCAATGTTGAAAAATTATTAATATAAGCACCTAATATGTTTTACATATGAACTCCTGATAGTGCATTTTGGAAATAAGTTTATATTGATATTGCGAATAATTTTCATTTTTAAAACCATATTCTTGCAATTCACTTTTTTACTTATCTCCTCTGATCCTTTATGTACGGAAAAATTAAAAAGAGAGGCGCAGTTGAAAGGAATTGACAACTGACAACGGCCAATACAAATATGGAAACAAACTGTTACCGCCAATTTCGCTCTTTCCTTTCTCAGATTAACTTTCTCTTCCAAATTTCCATTTCCTCTCCAATTTCTATTCCCTTTTTCTCAATTTCTCCGGCGACTCTCCGGCGTCGTATGGCTGCCGTCCATTTATCTTCGTATAATAAAGGTAACAAGTACACAATTTGACATCTCTATTGTTGTAGTTGCCTTTGTAATGAAATAAGTCATACTATTTTTTATGCATGCATTTTGTTTGATTATAATGTGCAAGTAATTCGTTTTCTGAATTCTTACTAATTTGGCCACATTTTTACTTCTTTACTTTTGGGATAATTATGCGTATTGTTTGTTAGCTTATGATAATCTCTTATATTGAAAGTTATTAGGACTAAAGATTGCTTTATTATGAATCAGAAAAAGGAATCTCTAAGGTTGTTGTTAACATTAGATCGTGAAAAGATTAGAGTTGTTTACTTCCAGCAACTAATGTGTTTACACCAAACGAATGAATGCAATATGTATTTTATACACACATTTAGCACTTAATCGTGGTTAAGTGATAGATATTCCACATTTATCTATAACTGCTAAATTTGGCATAAACACCGAGTTTAGACATATATTTACTTATCCTGTTGGTGTCGTCTTATTCCATCAAATGATCTTTCTTCTGTTTTTAACTAATTGTTGTTGTCATAGTTGTGGCTATTTTCTGTAATGATTCCAAGATTTTTTTCCTATCACAGTCGACAGCTACTGCGCCTCAATCCAATACATCATATTACCAAGACTTAGAAGAGTAAATTTCTCGGTGACAGAAATTTCCTTTTTCTCTTCAAAGAATAGTTAATTTCCTTACCTAGAATGGTTAAATAAGTTTTTGATGTTCATGCGCCATAGTTAAGGCATTTTCCGGTGGATTCATATCCTTGCATGTTTGAATGACAGATCTCCTACTTTGAGCTGAGGAACTTGTTGGATGCATGGGATGGCTGTTTTAGGTTGCCAATTGGATTGAAATCAGATTTACTTCAGTGTACATATCATTTTATTAACATGGTTGGATATTTGTAGTGTAGTTAGTTTGCTAAATGAGATGAGGAAATTCTTCCGGTCAATACTTGTTGTTCTGTTGTTCAGAGTTAACTGGAGGAAACTGTTTGTTATAGGCACTATTTTAACAGTGTTCAGGGTCATTTTTCAAATTTCCACACTCCCTAATCCTTTGACTGAATGGGTTGTATCTCCACCCTTGGATATTTCATCTTACCAACACTTAAATCGTGGAAAAAATTCGAGGGAACTTTCAGTGACATCAGATAACCAGTTGAAAATGAGTAGGCATTTGCCCACAGTTGTTTCACTCCAATCTACAGCCACAACAAACCGATCAATGCGAGTTCTGGAAAGACGAGAAAGACTTCTTAGGCGTAGGAGACATAGGAAGCATGCACGCTCAGTACAGAAGATTATTTATCCACCTCCACCTGTTGTGCCCGATCACTTGCAGGTAGGTTTGATAATGTGCTTATATTCCTCAGGAGCAATTAGTAAAGTCATTCTTCCTTCTTGCTATCTTGTTTTTAAATCTAATGTAGTCATCTCCAGAGATTTTTAGATTCTTTGACACCAAATGAGGCACTTGCATATGCTAAAAGTGAGATTGAGAAAGCCCCTCTGCTCACCAATGAAACAGACTTGTATACTCCGCTGTTTAGGAATATTTCCATCTTTAAGAGGTACGACGGGTTATAATTGTTTAATTAGCTCTTTATCTTTTACAATGTTACTCAAGGGCTGTGTTGTGCTTTTGTGATGGTAAAGTTACCTTTAACCACTCATCTCTTTGCCTATCTGTGGTGCAAACAAATCACAAACGTTTTCTTCTCTCAGCAACTACAGCCTAATAAAAGCTTTATATAGTATTTTACATACTGACATCTCTTTCATAATTGTTCTTTTTTGTTTAAGCACAAATTTTGATTTGACATTACAGGAGTTACGAGTTGATGGAACTTTTACTCAAAGTTTACATTTACAAAGAAGGAGAAAGACCTATTTTCCACGAACCTCATCTTATGGGAATTTATTCATCTGAAGGATGGTTCATGAAGTTGATGGAGGAAAGCCGTTACTTTGTCACCAGGGACCCAGAAAAGGCTCACCTATTCTATCTTCCATATAGTGCTCGTCAGTTGCAGCTGGCACTTTATGTACCTAACTCACATAATCTTAAGCCGTTGTCAGTATTCCTGCGCGACTATGTTAACATGCTAGCTGCAAAGTACCCGTTCTGGAATCGCACACATGGAACAGATCATTTTCTAGTTGCTTGCCATGATTGGGTATGCATCAACTTCTTAATCAAATATAGTCTTGGCTGTATAGTATCCTTTGATTTCTTACAACGATGTGCATTACCAATTGCTACAGGGGCCTTACATTTTAAAAGAACATGAGGAGCTAATTAGAAACACTATAAAAGCTCTCTGCAATGCAGATATATCTGAAGGAATATTTAAAGCTGGGAAAGATGTTTCCCTTCCGGAGACTGCCATAAGGAATGTGCAGAAGCCGCTTAGAAATCTTGGGGGAAAAAGAGTGTCACAACGCCCAATTCTGGCCTTTTTTGCTGGAAATATGCACGGTCCAGTCCGTCCCAAACTTCTCCAGTACTGGAGTGGCAGAGATGAAGACATGAGGATTTACGGGCCTCTACCCAATAGAGTCTCAAGAATTATGTCTTATCCTGAGCACATGAAATCAAGCAAGTATTGCCTTTGTCCGATGGGCTTTGAAGTGAACAGCCCAAGGATCGTTGAGGCAATATACTACGAGTGTGTGCCAGTGATCATTGCTGATAATCTTGCCCTCCCGTTTGACGAAGTGCTAGATTGGAGTGCTTTTTCTGTGGTTGTTGCTGAGAAAGATATTCCTAAGCTGAAGGAGATTTTATTAAGTATACCTCTAAAACGGTATTTGGTCATGCAAAATAATATCAAGAAGCTGCAGAAGCATTTCCATTGGAACTCAATACCTACTAGATATGATCTGTTCCACATGATTTTGCATTCCATTTGGACTAGCAGGCTCAACCAGCTTCAAGTATCACAGATATCATAATATCTCTCGAGTTCATAGTGCTCTCAACTTGCACGTCTACTCGATTGAACAGCAACATGAACCATAAGGGCACTTTTTGACGTCTATAGGCCGACATTTCGAGAATTGCTGGTGACGAGTTCTCTTCACTTTTACACTCTTGAAATGATATGAGGTATTGAAAGCTTTTGCCACTTCACTTGAAAGAACAGAAAAGAACATAGCTTTATTGATAAGACCAATTTCTTTCTGATGGCAGAGGTTCATCTATTGGTAATTCCTGTCCGTTCATATCTCTTTTTCCAACTGCAGACTCTGCTGCGATTCAGGTAGTAAACAATAGAGGTGCAAGGCTTACAGGTCCCAAGTTTTGCACATGCACATTACAGTCGGAGGAGGAAAGATATCGCAGTTAAGACTCTCATGTCATCAGCATTTTCACACATTTTCCCTATTTTCACAATTCATGAGCCGAGGGTCTACTAGAAACAGCCTCTCTACCCTCATACATTAAGGGTAAGGCCTGTGTACACACTACCCTCCGCATACCTCACTTGTGGGATTTAACTGGGTTTGTTGTTGTTATTCCCTATTTTCACAAGGTCTCCGCTGAAGTTGAATTTTCTTCGGTGTAAACCAAGTTATCCATAGATGATCCTTGATTTTTATTTTCCAGAAGATACTATTAGAAATGGGCAGGGAGTTCATTCTCATACAATTCTAAAGTTATAGTAGTATATATAGAAAAGGAATTTACATTTTTGAATAATGCTCTAATGTCCGACACAGTAAGACTGGAGAATATTCATCTAGTTGGTAATTGTATTGAATACAATGTAGAATATTCAAGTATACCAGGGAGAGAAATTCCCATCTACTTTTCTGCTGTGAATATATGTACCAGTGTATATTTTTTCAGTAATTACAAGAACAAATAGTGATTTCTACATTTCTGCCCTAAATTAGTAGAGTTTAAATTTTATGCACCGATGATGGTGTAAAATACCATTCAGGTGTTGATCACAAGTAAATCTGTATTACAACTACTAAAATCACTGGTAAAATGACTTGCTATTGCAAGTTAAACTGCACTAATATCCGTTTCACCTACTTAGATGCCACTCTGGGGCGAATGCAGCTCACTGTCAGTGAGTTCATCTGAACACAGAACTTTCGGTGCATATCACAAATTTATATGTAATAAATCACAAAAAATACAACAAATAGTAGATATGAAACCATAACTTAACAAATATAATGGGTTCAACGATAAGAACTTCAAAGATTAAACCCATAAAATTTAAATCCTGGATCCGCCTCTGATGCAGCTTTTACTAAATGATTATCCTTCGCTTTGATAATTAACACTTTAGATATGATGCCATATGTACGTCCGAGTTCTGACATTGAAAACACTAGCTCACATTGATACAAACGTGACATGGCTTCGTCGATTTTTTTTACTAAATTTATATGTTAGGTAATATAAAAAAATATAGGGTAAAGTTACTTTTTCAAATGGTGACACCGCTTACAAAATTTCTCGCGTAAGCCACTGACAACTAAAACAAAGATAAATGTTGGTAAGCATTCTACTCACTGTCTAAAGAAAAGAGATGCTAGAGTTTCACGACAACTTCCTTTACCAAAGAGAACATTATCGCTCAAGTTATTAGGATTAATACGTCTCGTATAAAACTGTCAAATGACAAAATGTCCATTGTTAGAGTCTAAAGGCCTCAGTTTTTTTTTTTTTTTTTTAAGGTTAAAGACGTCTGAATTTGAATACATATTTGAATATCAAGATGTGTATTAAAATACTAATTAATCTAATATTTCATCGATAAAATATATAATTTTTTTTAAAATATAGTAGCTGCTAATGGTGATGGCTAATGATGGTACTTGTGAATATCGACTAGAGGCGGTGGTTGGTGATAGGTTTGGTTGATGGTGATGGTTCAGGGTAGTAGCTAGTGGTTGTAGTGGTGGCGATTATGATTTAGGATAATGGTGGTGAGTGGTGATAGTTAATAACGGAGGGTTGTGGTGGTAGTTGTGATTGAGGAAGGTGGTGGTAGGTGGCAGTAGTTTATAATGACGGGTGATGGTATTGATTATGGTGGCAGCTATGATTGAGGATGATGGTAGTGGTGGTGGTTGAGTATGAGGATGGTGGTAGTGGCGGCGACAGCGGTCGAGTATGGTGGTGGCATGGTGGTAGTTGATAATGGTAGGCAGTGACGACAATTAATAATGAATATGAATGATAGCATCTTAATGAAATAAAGTATCTGTTATGGATCTTAATCATATAGACTTATTCAGACACATATAAGTGGTTGTGAAGTAAAAAAATAACACACTTAATTATTAAGATCTGAAATAATTAATATTAAAACTTTAAAAATAGACACATTTAATATTTGAAACCTAAATGATTACGATTCAGACCTCCATTAAGTACAAATAAATGAAGCTTAAATATCCAATATCTTAATATAATCAGGCAACTGCTTGACGAATATAGTTTAATGGCGAAATATCTGATTGCCAAAGATACTTGAGAAGTTAAAGACGTCCGTATGACAAATTTACACCTTCAATTTGCTACAGGTGTTAGTTGATTTTGTGTGTGTGTGTTTTTTTTTATTTTTCAAAATTTGTTTAAAGAAATTGAAGGTTTGGGGTTTTGGAGGGTTGTGTAAATTTGCGACTAGAGGGTCAAGTTTTTATTTTCTTAATACGTCGCTGTTAACAATTGCGACCTGCAGAATAACTGCTTGTATTTTTGAACGCTTCTAATTTAGTATTTTTATTATATAGAAAAGGAAAGATGGTTGATCAAGGGCATATATGTTATTTCATAAAAAATTTATGTTATTTCATCTTGATACACATGAATCTCACATTTCTCTAGTCACAGCTCTTCTTAAAATGTAATATGCATCTGTTGATTAGACTGTTTGTTCAGTGCAAATGTTTATTTTCAATATTTTTCTCATTTTAGAAAATTATTAATTTTGTTTTATTCAAATACAATTTTCCATAGAGAAAGTAAAATTAATTTTTAGATAATACAACAAAAAGAAGTATCGATATTTACAAGATTTTCATCTTTACTCATACTATCTTAAAGCAATTTGAAAATAAAAATTAAATGGTTTTCATCTATCCATACAATTTGAAGGCGATTTCAAACTAACTATTTTCATATTCAAAAGTAATATTAAATATAGTTTGTTAAACCTCAAAAATTAATTTAAGTAATGAGATTTGTTCCTACTGTACTAGGAAGTTATATCTTATATACTTTGATGTAATTATTTAATCTATATGGATTGAACTCTATTCTACCACGGTAAGTTTTCAACTATCAATATATTGTCTTAAACGTTATTTGTTATAATTTTTTTATTATTTCATTATGAAAAATTAACACATTATTATTCCATAAAAAGTAAAAATATTTCTCTCATCTCCTTAAATTGAGGAAAGCATAAAAATCTATATATTTTATATAGAACTCTATCAAATGTTTATTATTTTATCACCAGTTAACATCAATTTAAACGAGTTATAATAAAATATAATTTGAATTACTATATTGAATTATTACAATTTATATCATGTTCATATTTGTTTTAGTGCCTATTATTCTCTTTGTTTGAAGTAGTAAATTGCCTCATTAAGAATGAAAAATTAAGAATTTCTCTTAATTTTGATGTATACAAGATAATATCATAATTTTTTCATCTTTTATCATATTGTAAATAATGATGTTATTTGTTTAAACTTTCATCATGTAGTTGGTTGTTCCCATTGTTGAAATACTTGCGAGACCAATTTGGATGTATTCCAGATTAGTTTACAGATATATTGGTGTGCTTTTTATTCTAGAAAATTATTAATATAGATGACACTTGTAGCTTTTTAATGTATTCTCTTGTAAAATATTCGAACATAGTGGAGAAATAATACCATGACAAAATACATAAGCTGCCCTTGAAATATGGACCAAATCCCTGTTATACACTTTTTTATCGCAAAAATTATCTGACACGTTCAACCTTTCCAAAGTGTGTCTAATACACACCTATTTTGCTATGTGGCTTGCACGTGCTTAACAAGAAAAAATGAGCGCATAAAACTTGTAAATATTTTTTCGAAATTCATATTTTAGTGCCACGTGTCAACATAATAGTTATATTTTTCTTATTTTTAATTTTATCAAATTAAAAAAACTTCTAAGCATTCATTTTATCTCGGTCTTCCCCAAACTACCAGGAACACCCCTCCCCCCTCCTCTCCGCTCTTCCCCAAACTCCCTTCTTGTTTCGTTCTTTCTCTGCTACAAAATCCACCAAAACTCATGATGAAGAATATTATGAAGGTATTGTAATTTTTTTTTAAATTGCCTTTCAAACTTCCCGTGCTTCATTTTCCATCATTAAAACCCACCTAAACATCTAATCTTTACATAAATAATCTTTTTTATTTCATAAAAATTGACTGAAATGATAAAATCACCAACTCAGTTTCTGTTATATAAGGGAAGAATTGAGATTTTATTCACACTAAAGTTGTTTAATTCATGAAAACGAGATTTGTTTAATTCATGAAAAACTGACTTTGATTTTCTTTGTTTTAATGTGGTATGAGATCTGAAAATGGAGGAGGAAATAGGGAACAGAGGAATTACAATTTTTGTTTCATCTCTTTCATTCTTGGCATTAGATTTGTTATAAAAATTGAATCTGCGTGAGGATTAAGAAGTAATGGAAATGGATTTTACATAAGTAATCTTTTTTATTTCATAAGAATTGACTGAATGATAAAATCACCAACTCAGTTTCTGTTATATAAAGGAAAATTTGAGATTTTATTCACACTGAAGTTGTTTAATTCATGAATACAAGATTTGTTTAATTCATGAAAAACTGACTTTGATTTGCTTTGTTTAAATGTGGTATGAGATCTGAAAATCGAGGAAGAAAATAGGGAAAAGAAGAAATGTAATTTTTGTTTCATCTCTTTCATTCTTGGCCTTTGGTTTGTTATAAAAATTGAATCTGTGTGGAGGTTAAGAAGCAATAATAATAGCTTTTACATAAATAAACTTTTTTATTTCATAAGAATTGAGTGAAATGATAAAATCACCAACTCAGTTTCTGTTATATAAGAGAAGATTTGAGATTTTATTCACACTAAAGTTGTTTAATTTATGAAAACGAGATTTGTTTAATTCATGAAAAACTGACTGTGATTTGCTTTGTTTAAATGTCGTATGAGATCTGAAAATGGAAGAGGAAAATAGGGAACAGAGGAATTGCAATTTTTATTTCATCTCTTTCATTCTTAGCCTTGCATTTGTTATAAAAATTGAATATGCGTAAAGTTTAAGAAGCAATGGCAATGGCTTTTTTCCGGTGGTGTTAACTGTGGCGGAAGGCAAAAGAAGATGGAGATGTTAGAGAATTTTTTTAATTGGGAGTATAAGAGTAATTTTAAATATTTTCTCTTAAAAAATAATAATGACACGTGTCAAGGCCTTATTGGTGTGTGACATTCCACAATTTTTTTTAACTAGTAAAAAAAAGGGTGTGTATTAGACACACGCTGAAAAGATTGAGTGTGTAAGATAATTTTCGTGCTCAGAAAGTGTGTAACAGGAATTTGATGCATAATTCAGGGGTAACTTATGTATTTTGCCTAATACCATTGATATCAAATTTTTAATTTGATGTTTGTGTTTGACATCGGGGGAAGGTTAAAATGAGTATTATAGCACGAAATCTTTTTTATGTTAATTACAACTTAATAAGTTATAATTTATAGTTTAATTTTATGTAAATTGTTAAAACAAATTAATTGTAAACTGTGATCCCCAGTATCATTCTCTATCCATGACTAACTGATATAATAATAATTATTTATTTATCAAAAAGTTAACTAAACACCAACAAACAATAATTTTAAGAGAAATTACCATCTATGCCCATTTATAAGTAGCTCGTTACAAAAATTGTCCAATTCATAAAATATTACCAATATTAGCTAAATATTACTAATATTAGCCAATTAGCTATCTGTAGCAAAAAGATGTCAATTTTTTGCTTTATTTTGAGTGGATGTTATTAGAACAAATTGGGTACATCTTAAGGAGCTTGAATCTCAGTTTTGGGATGATTTGGTGAAGTTCTAAGGTGGTTTGAATTGAAAATTCGAAGTAAAAACTGAACATGAAAAAAATTAAATGTGTATCACACTGTGTATCATTTGTGTATCAAATATGTATCATATTTGTATCAATTGCGTATCACATGTATATCTATATATACCTGTGTGTGAGATACATGCTCGATACATGTTTGATACATGTGTCGCAGAAGAAATTTTTTGAACTCGACTAATTACGAATTTCGATACAAAACCCGTCCAAATCACCTCCAATCTTCCTCAAATTTTGTATATTGACTTATTTATATGTTTTCAATGAATTTCAACTATACCTATTGAAAAAGTTTCTTTTTTGCTTAGATTTTTGGAATATTATATTTTTATTTATTTCATCACCTTATTTGCTATCTCATCCGTGAAATTTCCTTTCCGTCTTTCATCTAATGTTGCTAATCACATTTCAAAATTTGGAAGACGATTTTTGCATGTGATTTTTTGAGAAAAAGAACCTTATTTATTTGGTTTTTCAATTTTTATATGTACTTGGCTAGTTTTAGTAAGTTTATGACTAATGGCTAGAGGTATTTGTGTAAGTTTCCCTAATTTTAATAGAATTGCAATGTTGGGCCCGTATACGAGCCTTTCCTCATCTAGTACAATTATATTTATCTTATGTGACTTGCCATAGAAATTGCACGGGGCGCCCTATTTGGTCGCTTCCATTTAACCTATACCCATATTTTTAAAATTATTTAACCTATACCCATATTTTTACAACTTTAAGCGCCGCCTTCCTGATACTTTTGCAAAACTTCAGCTTATTTAGTGCTGAAATTTTTACAAATTAACTAAATGACTTCAACATCTTCTACTGAAGTTTTTTAAAAAGTTTTATGACAAAACTAATTAATCCAGGACAAAACTTCAGCTTATTTAGTGCTGAAATTTTTACAAATGAACTAAATAACTTCAGCATCTTTTGCTGAAGTTTTTGAAAAAGCTTGACAAAACAGTTAATCCAGGACAAAACTTCAGCTTATTTAGTGCTGAAGTTTTTACAAATGAACTAAATAACTTCAACACTTCTGCTGAAATTTTTGAAAAAGCCTAGAATGCTGAAGTTTGTCTGATTGCCTTTGCTACTTCAGGCCCGTATGCCTGAAGTTTATACGAAAAGTGGATACGCTTACAATTACTTTTACAAAGCGAATATAAGTTAAAATGTGACCCAAGAAGCGGGTACAGATGCAAAAGCCCCTTACTTGCCCTCAAATTAAAGTTCCTCCACCCCCTACTCCGTTTTGCTTCGCGTTTAGTTCACCATGTTATTTAATGGCGAAATATCCGATTGCCATATATATATATATATATATATATAAAGACATATCCCATACGACAAAGACCATGTATTAGATTAGAGAAAATATACAAATTTGTATAAAAATTGCGCGGGGCACCCTATTTAGTCGCCCTCATTTAATCTATACCCGCTTTTTTTTTAAAAATTTAACTTGTACCCACTCTTTAAATAACTTTATCTCCCTTTCCCTCGCTGAGTTGAAGTTCACCAGTTAAGCTGAAGTTTGCCAATTATAAAGACAAAACTTCAGCATACGGGGTTGAAGTTCCCCAGTTACAAAGACAAAACTTCAACTCTAGAGAAGTTTCTCAGTTACAAACTTGAGCTCTAGAGTTTTCTCAAGTTATAAAGACAACAACTTCAGTATACGGGGCTGAAGTTCCCTAGTTACAAAGACAAAACTTCAGCTCTAGAGGTAACTGGGGGAACTTCAGCCTTTTATGCTGAAGTTTTTGTCTTTATAACTGGGAACTTCAACCCCGTATGCTGAAGTTTTTGTCTTTATAACTGGGGAACTTCAGCCCCGTATGCTGAAGTTCCCCAGTTACAAAGACAAAAACTTCAGCTCTAGAGCTAAAGTACCTATTTACTAGAGCTGAAGTTCTCTAGTTACAAAGACAAAGAGCTAAAGTTCCCCATTTACTAGAGCTGAAGTTCCCCAGTTACAAAGACAACAACTTGCTAAAGTTCGCAAGCTGCTTCAGGCCCGTCTACTAGAATACTGAAGTGCGTGATTGTCTTTGCTACTTCAGCCCCGCATGCTGAAGTTATGTGCAAAAGCGGATACGGATGTAATTTTTTTACAAAGCGAGTATAAATTAAAACGTAGTACAAAAAATGGGTACGGATGCAAAAGCCTCCAAATTTGTGATTGAAACCAAGCGGTATGCCGACCTTTTGCAATTTGCATAGTGTTGTCGAACTCTTGAGAGAAAATCTTCAAGCTAGAAATTGCTTTGAGTTTTTTTTTTTGAAAGTGCAAATATGACATCGTAAAACTTATAATGAAACTTAGTAGAGCTATCCGGCATCCAATGACTTTTGGTCCTTCCTTTCCGTGACAAAGACCTTTTACGTTAGTTTGATAATTAGTGACTAAAGGTGGAATACAAAAAATAATTATGTTTTGTTTTTTATTTTTTTTTGGTGCCCTTTCTGCCTTTTCAAGAAGTTGCTCTATGAAACTGTTACAAAAGAAATGATTCTTTAAATAGAAAACCAAAATTGTTTTTACACAAAAAAACAACTGTTTTATTCAACAAACATGTTTTGAAAAACAAACCAAAAACAAAGAATTTGCCTTTTGCCCCAAATGACCAGTTTAATGTACTTATGTACATGCTATATAAAACTATACTTAAATTATATACTACGCCGGGTTTTGAAAGCGAATGTTTACCTGTGAGTTTACTAAAAATTCTCCTTGGTTGATGATAACAGGTACGATACAAATAATCTATGCAGCTTGAGGTTTTTGCATTCGTACTCATTTTTTGTGCCACGTTTTAACTTATATTCGCTTTATTAAAAAAATTACATATGTATCCGCTTTTGCACATAACTTCAGCATGCGGGGCTGAAGTAGCAAAGGCAATCACGCAAAATTTCAACATTCTAATAGACTGGCCTGAAGTAGCTTGCGAACTTCAGCAAGTTGTTGTCTTTGTAACTGGGAACTTCAGCTCTAGTAAATGGGGAACTTCAGCTCTAGAGCTGAAGTTTTTGTCTTTGTGACTAGGGAACTTCAGCTCTAGAGCTGAAGTTTTTGTCTTTATAACTGGCGAACTTCAGCTTAACTGGTGAACTTCAGCTCAGCGAGGGAAAGGGGGCTGAAGTTATTTAAAAAATCGGTACAAGTTAAAAAAAATTTAAAAAGCGGATATAGGTTAAATGGGGACGATCAAATAGATTGCCCCGCGCAATTTTTACATGCAGCTTCAACATCTCTTGGCCAATGGATAGGGGCAATTTTATGAATCAGCCCAAACTATATATTGGGATGAGAAGAGTTATTGGGCCAACAAAAATCCACAGGACTAGAAGGCCTTTAAAAAGATTAATTTGGGATTCAGGCCTAATAAGTGCAATCAGAAATTGCTAAAAGCATTAGGGGTTGGCTAGGATGGATTATGCGAAAAGTTATCTGGAAAACTCCCCTCTCGTGGTCTCTCTCTCCCTCGTCTATTTCTCTCTGTGGCTCTGTCTTCCCATCCTCTTTCTTTCTGTTACTATCCTTAGTTATGTTAATGTCTATCTTGTTATTTCTAGTTCCACGTATTAAGTATCAATTAATCAAAGATCAATACTCAATTCCTATTTGCAGTAGTGTTGTTTGATAACTTCATAACAGTATGATGAGGCATGTGAAGAGGTGAATTTCCCGAAGCTCTTTAAGGGTCGTTTGGTACGCGGATTAAATTATCCCTAAATTATAATCTTAGGGATCGTTTAGTAGTAGGTATTAGAAAAAATAATACAAGCATTAGCTCTATACATTACTAATACCTTATTTGGTATATTTTTTTCAATGTAGTTATACATCATACTTGGTAAAGTAATATCCTATGTATATGTAATGCATAGAAAACTATGACATTAGTAATATCAAGGCTATTAATGCATGTATTAGTATGGTTAAAGACAAAATTGTTCTTAAAATTCTTTTAAGCTAGAGAATATGGAAGATATTTTTGTAAACAACTATTTTTATTAAAAATTATGCAATACATTATAATTTTAATGCACCATACAAACAGTGCATAAGAAATGTCTGCATCACTAACAAATGCATTATTAATCCATGCATTACTAATATACCTTATTCTGCACTATTCTTATACACCCTACCAAACGACCCCTTAGGATTATAATTAATGGATTAGTTTATCCCACCTTCAGGTGGGAAAATATAATCTCAGGTATAATAGGATAAGACGGGATATCCTCTACTAATTGGGATTAACTGACTGGCGATATAAATTTATCTCGAAGAAATTTATACCGCCAACTAAACATGATATAAATTTAATCTCACGCCTTATCCAGCGTACCAAACGACCCCTAAATGAACTTCTCTGATGAGTTTCAAGCTCCTTAAGAATCTAACAAAACGATCTGAAGAAAAAACGAAAACAAAAAGAGCAGTAATAATCGCATCAAAAAACGCAAAGGCTTTTGTAATTCCGACGCAAAGACTTCTCTGATGACTGGGTGAACAGGACTCGATAAGGCACATCAAAGCTTATAGCTTCAGCTGGGAGCAAGAACTATATAACTGAGTCGAAGGACTCAAGGCTTGCACAAAGAAGGTTATATCAATTCTCCATGCTGCACAAGATAAGCTCATTTACAAACAAAACAAAACTTTGGAAGACAGCAGATTTTTAATTTCCTCTCTTTTTGTTCTGACTATTTGTATTCTTTTTTCGTTCACTCCTATACCTATCTTCGTAATCTTCTTACTATAGTGCTGCTTAACTTACCATGTACACATTGCCCGACCCTGCAAACGCTCTCTTGAGTAGACTGAAAGCACCAACGATAAGCAACATAACTACTACCTTCTTTGATGCGAAGACCCTGAGATTCACCCTGAAGCCATGCTTTCTCATGAACCTCACCCCAGACACGCGTAACACAAGAAGCCAGGAAATGAAAGAGCACAACACAACTTTAATCGTCTCCGTCGGTCCACATACACTCCTTGCATCATTGGACAAGTCAACATATGACCAAGAAGGAGCCTCTTGGCTGCTATCGACCTGGCTCAACCCAAGACTCTCGTTCAACCAGCCTGATAGCTTTACAAGCACCTTTGCCAGCCACGCGATTTCATCATCTGAGATGGGCCGCTTCATCCAATCACCCTTGTATTTAATATCGGCCATTGTTCTGTTGCCAAAACTTCTGGGTGTAAAGATTTCATCCCGCGAGTGCTCACACTGTACAAGTTCTGGCGTATTCAGGGGTTTCAAGATAGGGCCACCAAATAACTGACCAAGCTCAGATTTTAGTCTGTCCAAACACTGGAGGTTTTGTGTAAGATTTTCCCCACCAATTGATTGCAGTTCAGATTCTGCTCGCAATACAAAGAGCTGACAAACAGGTTGGACTGAGTTAGTAACATATATACACAAGCACAACCTACACGGAACGGATATCTAGAGTGCTAAATATTAATCACCTGAAGCAACTTTTGTCCACCATCTTCACCATCACTGAAGAGTCGTAAATCTTTGTTCCAGTTCTCATGCAAAAAAGAACCATCAGCATCAGTCTCAGATAGGCCGTCCTCCCAGTCCTGACACAACAGGAAAACATAAGAATTGTAAGTGATATTGGAGCTCACATGGATAAGCTTAGAATTTAGCCTTGCTAGAAAGGTCACACAAGAAAGACAATACTTTATGGAAAATCTGATGGGCCTTGGGGCTTGGGCATGAAGAATCTCACTAGACAAACTTGCACATTTATATTACAAACCCTTCTTCGTCCTAGAACACTTGCAATCAGAGACAGTTTCTCATAGAATTCCCAGTGCATGACCTATTTTAGGAAGACGATAATAGGTTTCCATAATGGTAAACGCAGAACACATAAACCACTTTCTTCATGAAAAGAAACCAAGATTCAGGTCCGGCCCTACAAAAATCAGTGCCAACTCCTTTCTCCAAATGGCCCAGATAGGTAGGTTGGAATTTTGCAAGTGAAGATCGGAAAATATAAATGAAATAATATAAAGTAATGCATATCTTTTTCCTATTTTCAACTCATTACTTTAAGGGAACTACACACCATCTAACTATTACAATGCAGGGATCACCATCATCATCAACAACAACAAACCCAATGTAATCCCACAAACGGGTCTGGGGAGGGTAGTGTGTATGCAGACCTTACCCCTACCTTATAAAGGTGGAGAGGTTGTTTCCGATAGACCCCTCGCTCAGGGAACAATGGAGATAAGATAATGCAGGGATCATCATTTCTCCAATTACTTGTGATACTTGCTGACAAGATGCTTCTACCGGTCAAATGAGAGTACATTTCGGGTAATAACTCTAATAGAAAAGATCAACATAAAGTGCACCAGCTGCTATCAATGAATTAAGCAACTGGTAAGAAGAGAAGTTACAGTACCTGTAATTGCTCACGAATAGCAGGAACATGTCTGTGCAAAGCATTAAGCACTGATTTAGATGATCCAGTTGGTTTCGAATGAAATACAGTGTCCACATTTTTTATGAGGTCCATTAGTTCTGTGGATGAGGTTAATATTCTTATCACCTGCATAAAAAAGCATAGTTTAAGAAGGGATGAGAAGAACGAGAGTAAAATAAAAGCATGTGGAGTACCTAACTAATCTGATAGTCAATCAGGATAAAGACAAGCAACTAACACAGAGTTTAAAAGACCACTGGAAAGCAACAACACATGCTCTGAGAAGCATATGATTACAGGACTTGGCTCAAAATAATTTGATCACCAGCTCCTGACGAATTCTAGTCTGTTGACAATTTTTTCATAACATTAGCAAAGTCAAGATCCCATAACTCAAGGCTCCTATGTCATTAGATCTTACAGTTCACCAACGTCCAAGTGTATCATGATTTATTGTTCTAGCAAGGAAACTAAGACAACTTTCCTCTGTCATCTAACATCGTGTGATTTGTTACGCCAAACTCTTCAAATGACTCATTGCATAGCATTTGTTTCATCACATATGGCAGGCATCTAGGCCGATCTGTATGTTTCATTTGTTCTTCAATTAATTATCTATCTTAGTGCAGGGAATGTTTATATTTCAGATTTAAAATATGGAGCTGGATATGCAGTTGTGGATCCCAGACCCTCTAGGATCAAGGAGTTGGGCCAAAATCACTTCAAATTAACCCCCCAAAAAAGGTTAAATTGGTATCTCTGGTAATTTCCAAAATAACAAATCGACAGTTTCTGTTGAAACTGAAACCACCAGACTCATGTTATCTGGAGCAGTTTTCATTTAGCTAGTTGAAAGTAAAAGAAGCCCTATCAGAGAAATTGATGAGCAAACATGCCAAACTAAGACCGTGCACATGTCATGCATTCAGTCACTCATTATAGCAACAAACACCGAAATAACATGCACTGGAAGCTTTCGTGCAACGGTAACCACCAAAGGAAAGATGTGAAAATGGAACAGACCTTTGAAATCATGTTGACTATCACTTCTGGATCTGTATGAAGAAACTTGTGGGCGAAACCAATAAAATGCATGACCAAAGAGCTGTAGTATAAGTAGTTAGCTAATACAAAAACTTGCCAAGAAGAGGTATAGGCATGTGGAGTTGACTGGGTAACCTCCTTCAGTGAACTTGCATTAGACTTCCCCAAATTTGCATCAAGTTCTGCAAATTCTTCCAGACAAATGGTCCAGGGCTCCAGGTAACTAACCCACAAGGTGAACACCTGTGATGCATTTTTAATAGAACTTTCCACTGGACAATACAGGAATGTCCTCAATATAAATCTGTATAATGGCCTCTGAATCCACGAGTTCCAAGAGTTACCAGAATCCACAATGGTAACAATATTTCTAGATTGAACAACGTTAAATGTCCCCCCGACTTTCCACCTAGGACTTTCAGTATAGTCAAACTGGTCAGTTCCATCAGTTGGTGCAACTGAACTCAGATTAAGATACTTAACAAACACATTTACTACTTCACCTAATCCTGAAGTAGGAGGAGTCTCACCCAGTACTGATCGAAAAGGGAATGAGACACCAAACGATTTGCACAAATTCACAGGCAACGGTGAGAAATCATTATCAACTAACCAAAATTGTATTAGTGTATTAACCAAGAACTCTGCTTTTTCAACAACTGGAGTGTCATAAGCAAAAGAGTAATGAAGCAGTGAGCTCCTATATGGCTGATGTGCCTTCACATCACCTACAGGCACATATGCATGGAGATATGCATACAAAAGGCGCATATACAAATTACCCTCATTCTTCTGCTCCGTCCCACATTTGGTGCTTGACAAACCTGGAATTGAATAAGCCCAGTTCTCCATTCTAAACCTTCTGCTTCTCTTAACTCTTACAGTTTGAGGACCCTCACTATTACCTCGACAAACAGGGTAATAGGTAAACCAGAACATGTAATATTCAAACACATTCAACTGAACCTGAAATGAAGAACCCTTAATTGAGTCCTCCTTCAACCTATTTTTGAACAAGGGGCATAAGTCAGACAAAACCCGTGAATCTCTATCATTTTGAAGCATATAACGAACCCATTCGGGTAACCTTTCAACAGGATATACATATTTAACTAGAGACGACCCATCTGCAGCCGCAATAGAAGATAGCAACACGCCATTGGGCGACAATAAGCTGAAAATTCTACCTGTAACCAACAACATCTGTTACCAAAAAACTAAAAAATAATTAAAAACATTGCAAAACATAAAGAAACAGTAAGAAGCTTCTGGAATCAGAGGAGGATTATAAATTCACTTCGGAAATGTGTAATTTACTATAGCCAGCCAAAAATGGCAGATCAATCAAAAATAGTTAGCTGAAGAATCTACCATTAAACCAGAACATTTGGGATGATAAAAATAAAACGATTAAGAACATTATAAAGCATAAAGAAATTGTAAGAGAACTCCAGAATTCAGGAGGTTTACAAATTAATTTTCATGATGAGTAATTCAGGTAATCACCAAATGACAAGAGAAAAGAAATTAATTAGATGAAAATTCTACCTACAACCCGTAACTACTATTATAAAACCTAAAATTCTGAAACTCGAAAGGAAATTGTTAGAAAATTCTAGAATATGAAGAGGATTCACTTCACAAAATGAGTAATTTAGTTAGTGACCGAGAAAATGGCAGAGAGAACAAATTAAATAGCTGAAATTCTGCCTGCAAAACACAACATTGTAATGATAACAATATTAAGAAAAAGAAAGTCCAAAAAGCACAGAAATTGCGAGAAATTTATGGAAGCTGATGATGTTCACAAAATAGCATTTGAAACGAGTATATCTTCCACACTAGCAAGAAAATGGAAGTGAAGACGAAATAATTAGCTGAAAATTCGACCTGCAAACCGTAACATTCTAATGATAAAAAACAGAACAATTATAAAAACATTATAAAAGAAAACTAGTTGTAGCTGAATATTTAACTTGCAAAGCATAACATTGTGATGATAAAATAGAGACAATTATAAGAAATTGTTCCTTTTCGGAACGACTAAACCGAGAAAATGGAAGAAAAGACAAAATAATTAGCTCAGAAATGGAAAGGCGTGGAGCTTGAGAAGCAAACCTGCGAGCTGAGAATCGTTGGATAAAGCGGCAATGTCGATCCAGCCGGAAGGAGAGAGAGACTTGACGGCAGCTGGAGCAGAAGCCGAGTCGTCGAAGCCGAAGAGTTTACAAATTAGGGTTGGGAAAGTGATGGAGAAGAACCATCGGGACTGGTCAGGTGTATGCTTGTGTAAGAACGACTCAACGGCGTCGCACGCGGCGAGGATCTGAAGGGGAGACGAGGCGGCGAGTACTGTGGCGGCGATATCGGAGGATTTCGACTGAGTGTCCGTTGCGTATACACGAGACATCATTTTCGCATATGACACACACAGATAGAGAAGAGAGAAGTTGAAATGCAAAATGCGATGTGCGTGAGTGAGGGTTTAGGGGTTTTTAAATGGGGGGAATTGCGTATGCAAATGGCGCCTTTATATGGGGAAAGAGAAGACAGCCGAATTTGGGTATTCTGGAAACCCGTGGGTTTTACTACGTGGCGTTTCGGTCCTGCTTCTGTGTAATTTCCTTTTTCTTGGGTCCTACTGTGAGTTTGAATACACAGACTTTTGAATGCTAAAGGGGCCTGCGCCCTGCTGTGTGCTGTGTGCTGTGTGCTGTGTGCTGAAATTATAGTATGACTCTTTCTTTTTTGTCAATGGGATAAGAAATTTGAACTTCCAAATTTAATAACCTACGCGTTTGGATAATATTTGGTTGAGTTAAAAAAAAAAAAAAAAAAATTGAAGTTAAAATTGTGATTATTTAAAAGTTAGTCTTGTTTGAACATAAGAATGGAAAATGACAAATCAATGGCATCTAAAAGGACAATATTGAAGGTATTCTACTTTTAATTCAGATTGTATTTCTAGAAGGTTTTCAATATAATGAGGTAATGCGGTACAAAATGTGAAACTGTTATAAATAGTATTTTATTTATGGTTATGCGTATGTTTAGAGAGATTTTTAAGGTTTGTTATTTGGTAGTCAAGTCATGTAATTCATCCTAAATCAATAAGAATTATCTCTCTACTTTTCTCTGCAATACTCTTCTTTCTTCTTTTATTGTTTTATAACACGTTATCAGCACGAGACTCCAACCAATTGAGTAGAGGCTCTGGTATACGTGCATGGTGCACAACTTATACATAATATTGAGCATAATGATTGTCAATTATTATATGAACTTCCTTCATGAATACATTCTGGATTTAGGTAAGTATCTTATCTTATTTTTCTCTTTTAAATTATTGAAATTAATTTGATTTTAAATACAAGTAAAAATATAAATTATGTTTATAACTCTAATAGAGTTTGTGAAAAATTATAACCACCCGAAGTGGTAAAATTTCTATGTTTTACCATGATCAAATTCATGATTGTGAGAAAAAGAAGCGAAAACTCGTCCCATTGTATTTGTTTCATTCTCATTCCCTTAAGAGAATATGATAGCAATATGTGATAAGTTTGAAAGAAGACAAAATTATTACCGTGAAGGTATCAATGGATGTGGACGTAGCAATAGACAAAATTATAATCGTCATCATTGTGGTAACGAAATAAGGATTCTCAAAATAATCTTTCACAAAGTGAAAGTAACATTTGTTATCGATTTGACATTAGATTTTGTAAAGTACGTATAAATGATCAAGGTTCATTCATGATGTGAATGTGACAACATCTGATTTATAAATACATATTCATTCTTGGAAGAATATGAACATGCTAGTGGTAGTGGATAGACCACACTAATCTCTAGAAAGAGGTTTGAGATGAACTAAGAAAATAGTTTCATTATTATAACATGAATGGTCATTGGTCACGTATATATTGTGATTATGCCAAAATATTAAGGCAATGTGACTATTACAAGGTAAAAGTAATAGACGCAACATATATTGCCTATAATGATTTTGGCTATGACCATAATGGTATAACTTTCTCCTTAAAAGTTTATTCACCATATAGATATTGATGAATAAGTGGTAGTACAAAATTAATTGAGAGCTATGGAAAAGCCAATTATATTGTTTTGTGTCGTAGTAAGTCTCAAATAAACTTATTGAGTTTATAAAGTATTCGCAAAAGCGATTGCGTCACGACCTAATTTTTGGATTAGGCCGTGATGGCGCCCAACACCAGTGTTAGGCAAGCCAACACTGATTAAACTAAAAATCTCCCGTTTGAGTAATTTACTAAGTGAATAAAATTCTATATTAGCTGAAAATATTTAAAAATTTACCAATGTATCAAGATTAAACGGAAACAATGAGTGCAAATTGTAATCATGTAGATACAACCCAAAAATATCATAAGTATACTAGTGTGTGTGTGTCAAGACCTGGTATCATAAGTATGTGGGCAATCTAGTATAATATACAAAAGAATACTAGTATACTGTCCGAAAAGAAATAGACAGAAAAATAAAACATAGGAGAGACTCCAGCTGCTGCAGAACGGCTCGGAGGGCAGCTCACCGTGAAGCCTCGGAATGGGGATCAACTATGTGCATCGGACTGGTAACCAGATGCACCTGCCTCAGACCCTGTACAGTTAAGTACAAAAGAGTAGCATGAGTACATAAATAATATGTGCCCAGTAAGTATCCAATCTAACCTCGAAGAAGTAGTGACGAGGGGTCGACTTCGACACTTACTAGGGCAAATAACATGATAATATGAGATTCTAGTTAAGCATGATGTATAACAATAAGGCTTAAAACAAGAAATAACTGGACAAGAATCACCAAATTTAAGAACTTAAGTCACTTGCTTCCTTAAAAACATTTGAAATCATAAACAATGAATTCATACTAATTATGAAAGAAACTTCCAATTCTATTATTACACACTACCACCGAGGACGTTCGGCCGGATACAACATAAATATAAATTGTGCATTGTCGAGGGTCGAACGACGCGAATCATAGATGCATCTATTTCCCCGCTCGCGAATCATACATGTGACACGGTCAAACATAAATTTAAGAAATTACCCCGCTCGCGAATCATACATGCGACACGGTTACAAATAGTTTTCTTAAGTTATTATAGTACTCTCTCATTCTTTTCCAAATATGAAGTTCAAATGAAAACCTTTGAGGCACTGATATTTTCGTCAATTCCAATTTCGTTTGAAACATTTAGTAAGCACACTCCATTGCGCCCTTATCAAGGAAAACAATACACATAAAGCAATAACAATATCAACAAGGCATCGTGTAAGCCTAAGACTACCCGAACATAACAAGAATAGTAGCTACATACGGGCTCTCGTCACTTCATGCGTACGTAGCCCCCCACAAACAACAACACATATTAATTAAGTTCGCCTATGGGGAAATTTTTTTCTTACAAGGTTACAAAAGAGACTTACCTCGTCTCAAAGCCTACTTCCCAATTCAAGATCGCGCTCAAACCTCCGAAATTGATGCCAAACGACTTGGAACTAACCAAACATTACATAAATTAATTAATCTATGGTCAAAAGTTCATATTTCTATTATTAAAATGATTCTCCAACTCAAATTGTAAGATTCCTAAAATTTACTCTCGGGCCCACGTGCTCGGATTCCGAAAATTTTCAAAGGAAGTTGTTACCCACAACCTAAGGAACATAAATATATAATTTTCACTAAGTTTCATGGTCAATTTCGTGGTAAAATCTCATTTTTGTCAAACCTTAGGTTTTTCATCTAAACCCATAATTTCTACCAATTTTCATGTTGGAATCTACCCATAATCTAAGTTTTAAACTCATATTTAGTAGAAACTACTTATCTCACAAAGCTAGGTCGAAATCCCCTCCTTAGAAGCTCTCAAATCTCCCAATAGTGGAAGAAGATGTGATAAAAACGGTCCTAACCCGTAATAAATAAGGCTCACTGCCTCCAATGATTTTCGCATCTGCGGTCATAGGGTCGTACCTGCGCCCTCGCATCTGCGGACAAGGGTCTGCTTCTGCGGAAATCACTGGGCTGGCTGGGATCGCTTCTGCGGAGGAAGGGCCGCACCTGCAGAATTTGGGTTGCCCTCCCTTGGATGCATCTGTGAGACTTGGCCCGCACCTACAAGCTCGCATCTGCGGATGGCCAACCGCAGGTGCGGTTTTGACAGATCTAGGGAGCTTAAGTTGTTGCTTCAGCTCCCAAAATGGTCTGAGCCTCGTCTGATCGACACTCGGGGCCCCCGGAGCCCCGTCCAAGCATACCCACAAGTCTGGAATCATAAAACGGGCTCGCTCGAAATCTCGGAATGCCCGAACTCTCGGAACGCCCGAAACAACACTAAAACTAAGAATCACACCCCAAACCCAATTGATTCAAACTTAAGAACTTCAAGTTCTTCAATTTACTTCCAATGCTCCAAAACGTACTTACACTATTCAGAATGACACCAAATTTTGCGTGCAAGTATTAAACAATATTACTGAACTATTCCGATCTCGAATTTCCATTTGGATATCGATATCATCAAAACCCGTTCCAAACCAAATTTAAAGAACTTCAAGAACCAACTTTCGATATTAGGCGCCGAAATGCTCCCAGGTCATCCAAAACCCGATACAAACATACGGCCCAGTTTGATATCATCATACGAACCTATTGGAACAGTCAAATCCCGATTCTGAGGTCGTTTACTCAAAATGTTGACCAAAGTCAAACTTGACCTTTTAAGCCAACCTTAAGGAACCAAGTGGTCCGATTTCAACCTGAATCTTTCCAAACCCCGAACTAACCAGTCCCGCAACATAAAACAGTAAAAACATGTACATGAAGTCTTATTTAGGGAAACATGGTTCTATAAAGCAAAATGATCGGTTGGGTCGTTACAGGTTGGTTATATTGAGACTATAAATAATGAAAATTTAATATCTTTATATTAATACAACTGTAGTAGGGTAATATGTATATATAAATGCTACCTGCTTTATTGCCTAATTTGTATTACACAAATTAACAAATATTGCAATGTGACACGGTAAAATGGATGTTTAATGATATAAAAACTCATGTCATAGTAAACTGGGAGTTTAATTAACATTTTCACATGTCATGATGTAAACCTGAAGTTTACTGTTACAAAAAGCTTTATCAAACATGGCCTACTGAGCAATTTTGATTTAAGTATGATGTAAAAAATAAATGAGATATCACATGTGTATGTGGCGAAGATGATTGTTAATGAATTCTCTTGTGTTGCTTGTTCTAGCGATTATTATACCAACTAAAATTGGGATTGAATTCTGGAATTTATCAAAGGTGAATATGTACGTTCACCTGCCATGCATACCATATATGATGTATTTATGAGATGGTTACATGTGCGATTATTATTAACCTGCAACATGGTGTTCTGTAACGACCCGGCCGGTCATCTTAAGAGTTAACGCCCCAATCCCCTGTTAACTGTTTTCCCCAAGTCTATTTCTGCTAAATTGAATTGCCGGGACGTTCGGTTTTGAGTTTCGGAGAGTTTTGGGACATTTAGTCTTTAAATGAGAGCTTAAGTGTTGGAAAGTTGCCCGTAATCGGACCAGTGTGAAGACAGCCTCGGAATGGAAATCCAATGGTTCTGTTAGCTCCGTTAGGTGACTTCGGGGTTGGGAGCGTGTTCGGAATGTATTTTGAAAGTCCGTAGCTCATTTAGGCTTGAAATGCCAAAGTTCGAATTTTTGGAGTTTCCGGTCCGATAGTGAATTTTTTATCCAAGGGTCAGAATGGAATTCCGGAAGTTTTAGTAGTTCCGTCATGTCATTTGGGACATGTGTGCAAAATTTGAGGTCATTCAGACAAGTTTAGACATGTTTCGGCGTCGGATGTGAATTCTAGAATTTTCCTAAGTTCCTAGGCTTGAATATTTGGATAATCGATGTTTTTGATGTTATGAGAGATGTTTTTAAGACTCGACCTAGTTCAAATAAGGTTTTAAGGTTGGTTGGTGGTTTTGGTTGAGGTCCCGGGAGCCTCGGGGTTGTTTCGGATGCTTAACGGGTGAAATTTGAAATTTTGCTACTGCTAAACCAGTCCTCTTCTGGTGTCTACGCACCTACGAAGGTTTTTCCGCAGGTGCGGACTTGTAGGTGCGTGGGGTTGATTGCAGGTGCGATAGAGGGGAGATTTGACTAGTAGTCGCAGGTGCGACCTGGGTTCCGCAGGCGCGGGACCGCAGGCGCGACCAAACGACCACAGGTGCGACCCCAGTGCATTTTAAGTGACTTTCGCACCTGGGATGCTTTTTCCGCAGGTGCGGTACCGCAGGTGTGGTGATCGAGTATGCAGGTGCTATTTCCCTGTGTGTTTTATTCCAAAAATTCGAGAGTTTCGTTCATAATTCAAAAAATCGTGTGACGGCTCAAAGATTGGCGATTTTCTGTGGTTTTTGAAGAGAAGGATCATAGGTAACATTTTCTAATCCTAATTCATTGTTAGGCCATTAATTTCCGTTGTTTTCTTTAGTTTAATTATCAAAAATGGGGGGAAACCCATAGGAAAGGGATGAGATTTTCCCAATCCGAAATTCTGAAAAATTGTGGGGTTTTTGGCATCGGATGTTGATTGTTTCTTGTTAAATGAGTTCGTGAATGAATGGGTGTCCGGAAAATATAACTTTTACCCGATTCCGAGACGTGGGCCTGAGGGGCGTTTTGAACATTTTATATAATTTCGCACCTTAGCTTGAATTAAACAGTATAATCAGTTGCATAAGATGTTATTTACGATATGTAATTGATTTGTATAGATTTGGTCCATTTGGAGTCAGATACTCGTGGCAAACGTGTGGTTTCAAGTTGATTTTGAGCCGGTTCGAGGTAAGTGGCTTGTCTAACCTTGTGTGGGGGACTTTTCCCCTTAGGATGTGATATTTGGTAATTGAATGCCTTGTACGTGAGGTGACGAGCGCGTACTTGTGCTAATTGTTGAAAATCTGATTTTACTTTATATATTTAGACTGAGTTTCTTTCTTACCTGCTTTATTCTACTTGTAATTATAGCCTATGTTAGTTTAGAAAAGTATGCCTAGTTGACTTGAATTGCCTATTTGCTTAAGTTGCTTAAATTGTACTACGTGAAGCATGTTAGGCTAGGACTACTTGTTGCGTTGTATTTTTGCACTCTATTTCTGAATGTCTTCTTGTTGTGGCTGCATATTTACTTTGGACTACGAGACGGTATCCCGTGAGATCCCCATGCATATTTAGTTTGGACTACGGGACGGTATCCCATGAGATCACACCCTGCATATTTACTTTGGACTACGGGACGGTATCCCATGAGATCCCCGTGCATATTTTCTTTGGACTATGGGACGGATCCCGTGAGATCCCCCTGCATATTTACTTTGGACTACGGGACGATATCCCGTGAGATCCCCCTGCATATTTACTTTGGACTACGGGACGGTATCCCGTGAGATCCCCCTGCATATTTACTTTGGACTACGGGACGGTATCCCCTGAGATCCCCCTGCATATTTACTTTGGACTACAGGACTGTATCCCGTGAGATCCCCCTGCACATTTATAGCTGGACTACGGGACGGTATCCCGGGAGATCCTTCGGATATACATATGATGGACTACGGGACGGTATCCCGGGAGATCCACTAGACAGTTGAGAAAAGGACTACATGACGTTATCTTGGGAGATCCTCATTGTTACCTTTGTTATCGAGTTGTTCTTATTTCGTGTTTACTCCGTCCTTGTGTTTGTCATTTCCTTGTTTGGCCTGTATTATTTCACAGTTGTATTCATTACTTCTGTTTGTCTTTCATACTGTAAATTCCTATTATATTGTTTAACCTCAGTAGGGCCATGACCTTCCTCGTCACTACCCGACCGAGGTTAGGCTTGGCACTTACTGAGTACCGTCGTGGTGTACTCATGCCCTTTCCTGCGCATGTTTTTCATGTGCAGATCTAGGTACCTCCTCCTAGTCGCACTATCCCCGAGGTTGAGAGATACAACAGAGACTTTGAGGTAACTCTGCCGCGTCCGCAGACCAGGAGTCTTTATCTTATTCCAGCTTTAGTGGAAAGCTTTTCCTTATTTCAGTTGTTTAGACATTCTAGAATTAGAGCAGTGTAGTACATTCTGTTAGCCTGTGTTTCCCGTGAGTTTTCGGGTTTTGGGGTGATGTTGTAGACTTCCGTATTATTTTGGGTTGTATATGCCAAGTGGCATCTATATACAGTCTTTCTTTTAGATTGTTCAGCTTTCTTTTACTTAATTATTTCGCAATTATGTTGTTATTCCGCATTGCTAGGCTTACCTAGTTATAGGGACTAGGTGCCGTCACGACATGTTCACGGAGGGAGAACTGGGGTCGTGACAAGTTGGTATCAGAGCTCTAGGTTCATAGGAGTCACGGAACACATGCCAATTTATTAGAGTCTCGCTGATCGGTACGGAGACGTCTGTACTTATCTACGAGAGGGTATGTAACTGTTTAGGAAAAAAAATCTTCACTTTATTTGATTTCCTTGTAGTGCGATATTTCTTTTGACATCAATTCTAAACCTCTGTCTTCTATTCTCTCACAGATGGTGGGGACACGTGCTACTCGGAATGATCAGGCACCCATGCCCCCTACCGCAGCCGTCAGAGGCCGAGGATGCGCACGTGGTGCAACGAGAGCACCTGCACGAGTTTCCGCCGAGGTACCACCAACAGATCCAGCCGAAGTCCAGGCACCTATCACGCCTACAGCTTTTACTACTCCAGCCCTTCAGGAGACTTTGGCACAATTCCTGAGCATGTTTGGTACGCTAATTCAGGCGGGATTGATTCGGGTTGTACCGACTACTTCACAGATCGGGGGAGGGACTTAGACTTCCGCCGCCCCCACTCCAGAGCAGCGAGTTCCCATTGGTCAGGTTCCAGGTGTCATGGCGACACAACATGTGGTCCCAGTTCAGCGGGTGGTGAGGACCTCTCGCCGAGTAGGGGACATGTGGGTCAAGGAGAGAGAGGACAGACGAGGTCAGGAGGGAGAGTACAGAGGAGTGAGTAGACCTCGTAGATTGGGGAGACCCACTGGCCCTTATTTTGGAGGAAGAGTACGGCATGGTAGAGGTTTTGTGGGCCAGCTAGCTCAGCTTGCATCTCAGACTTTACACCGGGTTTCAGGTGTTCAGGGGTCTCGGAGTACCCGTACTGCACAGTTCCACCCCCACGTCGGCCACGAGGTTGCTTTGAGTGTGGTGACACCCGCCATATGGTTAGGGACTGCACCAGACTTGGTAGGGGTGCATCTTCACAGACTTTCAGCCACAGCGTGCTCAGCAGAGTTCTCAGGTTGTGGTTACACCCCTAGTTGTTACCCCACCTACCCTTGCCGAGGCTGTTGCCTCCGACTATGTCATCACAGGTATTGTCATGGTTTTTTATAGAGGTGTATCAATTCTATTCGATGTAGGTTCTGCTTATCCTTATGTGCCTTTTATTTTTGCTCCGCATTTGAGTGTACCTCGGGATTTCCTTGAGTTTTCATATTTATGTTTCTACTCCTGTGGAAGATTCTCTTGTTGTGGACCGCGTTTATCGGTCGTGTTTGGTTACTATTCGTGGTTTTGAGACCAGTGCGGATTTATTGTTATTCAATATGGTGGATTTTGATATTATCTTGGGCATGGACAGGTTGTCGCCCCGTTATGCTATTCTTGATCACGCCAAGACCGTGACGCTGGCTACGCCAGGTATTCCGCGTGTTGAGTGGAGTGGTACTTCATATCACACTCCCAGTAGAGTTATATCTTTTCTTAGAGCTCAGCGTATGGTTGAGAAGGGGTGTGCTGCGTATATGGCTTATGTGAGATATGTCAGTGTTGATACCCCTTCTGTTGATTCAGTTCCAGTGGTACGGGATTATCCCTGTGTTTCCAGCTGATCTTCCGGGCATGCCGCCCGATAGAGACATTGATTTTGGCATTGATTTGTTGCCGCGCGCTCATCCCATTTCCATTTCTTCTTACCATATGGCTCCTCCTGAGCTGAAGGAGTTGAAGGATCAGTTACATGAATTGCTTGATAAGGGTTTTATTCGACCCAGTGTTTCACCTTGGGGTGCTCCTGTCTTATTTTTGAAGAAGAAAGATGGTTATATGCGCATGTGTATTGATTATCGCCAGTTGAACATGGTTACAGTGAAGAACCGTTATCCCTTGCCTCGTATTGATGATCTATTTGACTAGCTTCAGGGCGCACATGTATTTTCTAAGATTGATTTGCGCTCAGGTTACCATCAGTTGAAGATTCGGGAGCCGGATATCCCGAAGACTGCTTTCAGGACTCGGTATGGCCATTATGAGTTTCTAGTTATGTCATTCGGGCTGACTAATGCCCCCGCAACATTTATGCATTTGATGCACAGTGTGTTCAGGCCATATCTCGACTCGTTCGTCATTGTTTTCATAGAAGATATTCTTGTTTACTCCCGGAGTCGGGAAGATCATGAGCAGCACCTGAGGACAGTGCTTCAAACCCTGAGAGAGAAGAAGTTGTATGCAAAGTTCTCAAAATATGAGTTTTGGTTGAGTTTTGTGGCATTCTTAGGCTACGTGGTATCGAGTGAGGGCATTCGAGTGGATCCGAAGAAGGTAGAGGCCGTGCAGAGTTGGCCCAGGCCGTCCTCAGTTACGGAGATTCGAAGTTTCCTTGGCTTGGCAGGTTACTACAGTCGTTTTGTGGAGGGATTTTCATCGATTTCAGACCCTATGACTAGATTGACCCAGAAGGGTGCTCCATTTCAGTGGACAGAGGAGTGTGAGGCGACCTTTTAGAAGCTCAAGACAACTTTGACTACATCCCCAATCTTGATATTGCCTACTGGTTCGGGTTCTTATACAGTTTATTGTGATGCCTCGCGAGTTGGCCTTGGAGCGGTGTTGGTGCAGGACGGTAGGGTGATTACCTACGCGTCCAGACAGTTGAAGATACATGAGAAGAATTACCCTGTCCATGACCTTGGGTTAGCTGCCATTGTTCACGCCTTGAAGATTTGGCGTCATTATTTGTACGGTGTGCCTTGTGAGATTTATACTGACCACCGGAGCTTGCAGCACTATTGGTGGTGAAGAATAAAGAAGGATATACCAGAGTTTGTAGCCAAGTGCCTCAACTGTCAGCAGGAGTTAGGTACCAGGGTGGAGTTGAGCACAACATTTCACCCCCAGACGGACGGACAGTCCGAGCGCACTATTCAGATTCTTGAGGATATGCTCCGTGCGTATGTGATTGAGTTTGGAGGGTCTTGGGATCAGTTCTTACCATTGGCAGAGTTTGCTTACAACAATAGTTATCAATCCAGCATTCAGATGGTGCCGTGTAAGGCTTTATATGGTAGGAGGTGCAGATCTCGGGTGGGTTGGTTCGAGTCGGGTGAGGCCAGAATATTGGGCACAGAGCTGGTTCAGGATGCATTGGAGAAGGTCAAGGTGATTCAAGATAGACTCCGTACAGCCCAGTCCAGACAGAAGATTTACGCGGATCAGAAGGTTCGTGATGTTTCATATATGGTCGGAGAGCAGGTTCTGCTCCGGGTTTCGCCTATGAAGGGCGTTATGATATTTGGGAAGAAAGAGAAGTTGAGTTCGAGGTTTATTGGCCCTTTTGAGATATTGAGGCATGTTGGGGAGGTTGCGTATGAGATTGCCTTACCTCCCAGCTTGGCAGGAGTTCATCCGGTATTTCATGTTTCGATGCTTCGGAGGTATCACGGTGACCCGTCCCATGTCTTGGATTTCAGCTCAGTCCAATTGGACAAGGGTCTATCATATGTTGAGGAGCCTGTAGCTATATTGGACAGGCAGGTCAGGAAGCTCAGGTCAAAGAACATTTCTTCAGTAAAGGTTTAGTGGCGGGGTGGGTCAGCCGGCCGAGGAGGCGACCTGGGAGACCGAGCAGGATATGCGCAGCAGTTACCCTCATCTTTTCACTACTTCAGGTATGTCTTTATGCTCGTTCGAGGACGAACGAATTTTTAAGTGTAGGAGGATGTGACGACCCGACCGGTCGTCTTAAGAGTTAACGCCCCGATCCCCTGTTAACTGTTTTCCCCAAGTATATTTCTGCTAAATTGAATTGCCGGGAAGTTCGATTTTGAGTTTCAGAGAGTTTTGGGACATTTAGTCCCTAAATGAGAGCTTAAGTGTTGGAAAATTGCCCGTAGTTGAACCAGTGTGAAGACGGCCTCAGAATGGAAATCTGATGGTTCCGTTAGCTCCGTTAGGTGACTTCGGGGTTGGGAGTGTGTTCGGAATGTATTTTGGATGTCCGTAGCTCATTTAGGCTTGAAATGTCGAAGTATGAATTTTTGGAGTTTCCGGTCCGATAGTAAATTTTTGATCCGAGGGTCGGAATGGAATTTTGGAAGTTGCAGTAGTTCCGTCATGTCATTTGGGACGTGTGTGCAAAATTTGAGGTCATTCGGACAAGTTTGGACGTGTTTTGGCGTCGGATGTGAATTCTAGAATTTTACTAAGTTCCTAGGCTTGAATCTTTTCATAATCGATGATTTTGATGTTATGAGACGTGTTTTTAAGACTCGACCTAGTTCAAATAAGGTGTTAAGGTTGGTTGGTGGTTTTGGTTGAGGTCCCGGGGGCCTCGGGGTTGTTTCAGATGCTTAACGGGTGAAATTTGGAATTTTGATGCTGCTGAACCAGGCCTCTTCTGGTGTCTTCGCACCTGTGAATGTTTTTCCGCAGGTGCGGACTTACAGGCACGTGGGGTTGATCGCAGGTGCGATAGAGGGGAGATTTGACCAATGGTAGCAGGTGCGACCTGGGTTTCGCAGGCGCGACCAAACGACCGCAGGTGCGGCCCCAATGCATTTTAAGTGACTTTCGCACCTGCGATGCTTTTTCCACAGGTGCGGTGATCGAGTCCGCATGTGCGATTTCCCTGTGTGTTTTATTCCAAAAATCTGAGAGTTTGGTTCATAATTCTAAAAATCGTGTGAGGGCTCAAAGATTGGTGATTTTCTTTGGGTTTTGAAGAGAAGGATCATAGGTAACATTTCCTAATCCTAATTCATTGTTAGGCCATTAATTTCCGTTGTTTTCTTTAGTTTAATTATCAAAAATGGGGGAAAACCTATAGGAAAGGGATGAGATTTTCCCAATCCGAAATTCTAAAAAATTGTGGGGTTTTTGGCATCGGATGTTGATTGTTTCTGGTTAAATGAGTTCGTGAGTGAATGGGTGTCCGAAAAATATAACTTTTACCCGATTCCGAGATGTGGGCCCGAGGGGCATTTTGGTCATTTTACATAATTTCGCGCCTTAGCTTGAATTAAACAGTATAATCAGTTGCATGAGATGTTATTTACGATATGTAATTGAATTGTATAGATTTGGGACATTTGGAGTCGGATACTCGTGGCAAACGTGTGGTTTCAAGTTGATTTTGAGCCTGTTCGAGGTAAGTGGCTTGTCTAACCTTGTGTGGGGGACTTTTCCCCTTAGGATGTGATATTTGGTAATTGAATGCCTTGTACGTGAGGTGACGAGCGCGTACTTGTGCTAATTGTTGAAAATCTGGTTTTACTTTAAATATTTAGACTGAGTTTCTTTCTTACCTGCTTTATTCTACTTGCAATTATAGCCTATGTTAGTTTAGAAAAGCATGCCTAGTTGACTTGAATTGCCTATTTGCTTAAGTTGCTTAAATTGTACTACGTGAAGCATGTTAGGCTAGAACTACTTGTTGCCTTGTATTTTTGTACTATATTTCTGAATGTCTTCTTGTTGTGGCTGCATATTTACTTTGGAATATGGGACGGTATCCCGTGAGATCCCCCTGTATATTTACTTTGGACTACGGGACGGTATCCTGTGAGATCCCCCTGCATATTTACTTTGGACTACGGGTCGGTATTCCGTGAGATCCCCCTGCATATTTACTCTGGACTAAGGGATGGTATCCCGTGAGATCCCCCTACATATTTACTTTGGACTACCGGACGGTATCCCGTGAGATCCCTCTCTATATTTACTTTAGACTATGGGACAGTATCTCGTGAGATCCCCCTGCATATTTACTTTGGACTACAGGACGGTATCCCGTGAGATCCCCCTGCATATTTACTTTGGACTACGGGACAGTATCCCGTGAGATCCCCCTGCATATTTACTTTGGACTACGGGACGGTACCCTGTGAGATCCCCCTGCATATTTACTTTGGACTACGGGACGGTATCCCGTGAGATCCCCATGTATATTTACTTTGGACTACGTGACAGTATCCCGTGAGATCCCCCTGCATATTTACTTTGGACTACGGGACGGTATCCCGTGAGATCCCCATGTATATTTACTTTGGACTACGTGACAGTATCCCGTGAGATCCCCCTGCACATTTATAGCTAGACTACGGGACGATATCCCGGGAGATCCTTCGGATATACATACGATGGACTATGGGACGGTATCCCGGGAGATCCACTAGACAGTTGAGAAAAGGACTACATGATGGTATCCTGGGAGATCCTCATTGTTACCTTTGTTAACGAGTTGTTCTTATTTCGTGTTTACTCCGTCCTTGTGTTTGTCATTACCTTGTTTGACCTGTCTTATTTCACGGCTGTATTCATTATTTCTGTCTGTCTTTCATACTGTAAATTCCTATTATATTGTTTAACCTGAGTAGGTCCCTGACCTTCCTCGTCACTACCCGACCGAGGTTAGGCTTGGCACTTACTGAGTACCGATGTGGTGTACTCATGCCCTTTCATGCGCATATTTTTCATGTGCAGATCCAGGTACCTCCTCCCAGTCGCACTATCCCCGAGGTTGAGAGATACAACAGAGACTTCGAGGTACATCTGTCGCGTCCGCAGACCATGAGTCTCTATCTTATTCCAGCTTTAGTGGAAAGATTTTCCTTTTTTTCAACTATTTAGACATTCTGGAGTTAGAGCAGTGTAGTATATTCTGTTAGCCTATGTTTCCCGTGAGTTTCCGGGTTTTGGGGTGATGTTGTAGACCTTCGTATTATTTTGGGTTGTATATGCCAAGTGGCATCTATATACAGTCTTTATTTTAGATTGTTCAGCTTTCTTTTACTTAATTATTCCGTAATTATGTTGTTATTCCGCATTGCTAGGCTTACCTAGTTATAGGGACTAGGTGCCGTCACAACATGTTCACGGAGGGCGAACTGGAGTCGTGACATGTTCCCAGATAACTTTCTCAATAATCTAATTTAGAGCATATTACAGATTTTTTATTCAAGATAGTTCATCTTGATAGATTGATTTACATCACAATTGGCTTAACAAAATAATTTATTGAGTGCCTCCACTTAGTAGCTAATCTATTGATTGGAGAACAAAGTTATCTATATCAGTTTGATATATGTTATACACAAAAGTATATTACATTCTCCCTTCACAAGTGGTTCAGGGTCAGGAACCAAATAATTTTATCTTATTATTATTGATGTACGGTGTATATTTTGATTAACACCATAATGCACAAAGGAGGGTTCTCAAAATTGAGGAAGGAAGTTAGTTTTTCTAACATGAGGTGGAGAGAGGATAAACAGTTGAGAAAAAGTTACGTCAATGAATTATCATTTGTACATCTAGATCCTAGAATAAGATAATATGATTTTGAATTTCATAAAAATATAATTCATCTGCAATATATTGCAAAGCATGCCAAACGCATTTGTTGATCCAAAGAAAGTAACTATATTCTCACTACAAATGCTCATATTAGAATAATTCCTAGAATGACAAAGTCTATGGTACGTTCAAAGCATATAGACAAATTGATTTCAAGTGAAATTCTTGATAAAAAATATGAGCAAATGATCAAAATGATCATAATAAAGTGGCGACTGATATAAAAGATCACATGACATAACACTTCATAAAATATCAGGAGAGTTTCAGGTACCTGAAAATATGAATGAAGAGATCTCTATGTCATGTCTTTATGAAAAAATATTGTTGGAACCGATATCAAATGTTTGTCGATTACGTATATGATAACGTTAAATATATATGAGGATCTTAAGTCCGATGAAACAATTCAAGTAGAATTGGTTTCATATAAAAGACATATAGTTTTGGACATGTAGTTCAAACACTTTAAAATATGAAGTCAAAAGAGTGTGCAATCACTTTTATCTATCTATATGTCTGGCATGACACAAATACTTGATATAAATCTAAAGTCTATTTGCATGATATGACTTAACTTATATGACAATCACCGAAGGATTTAAATCTCTTAAAGCATATAAAATTCTTGGTCATGAAGTATTATATCCTAAGTGCAATTTGTGCATATATATATCTTACTATAACTATAAGCATGATAATATGATAGGAATAATCTTTATGGAGATATTGAAAAGTTCATTCCACGGCATTTATGAAGACATTACATATCTATCAAGAATGATGATTTAAAGGTGCAACATATTCATTCAAGTTAATATGACTGATTTGTTTATCAAATCTCTACCAACAATCTTTTGAAGATGGTGCACAAGATTGGAATGCGAAGGCTCAAGGATGTGAATTGATACTCTCATCAGGGGAAGTCAATACACATTGTACTCTTTTTTCTTTACAAGGTTTTATCCCACTGGATTTTCCTTGCAAGATTTTTAATGAAGCAACCAAAAGGCGTATTCCTAAACATGTGTACTCTTTTTCCTTCACTATAATGTTTTTTCCACTAGGTTTTTGTCACGACCCAATTTTCCCTATGTTGGGTATTGTGATGGCACCTAGTCTTAAAGACTAGGTGAGCCTAACATTACTGAATAACAACAATCATAAATAACATATAATACCTTTTGAAATGAAATCTCTATACAATATACAATTTTCCAAAACCGATAGTACAAGTTATAAGCTCAGCAGAGTTCTACTATAACTTCTAAATACAACTGTTTAGAAATAAGTAAAAACAATGTGAAATACAAAATAGGAAGGTGACTCTGAAGCCTGCGAACGCAGCAACAAGTTTACCTTGAGTTTCCACAACAAAAATCTGTGCTGCTAGCTAATGATCAGCTAACTTCAAAATACCTGGATCTACACAAAAATGTGCAAAAGTGTAGTATGAGTACACCACAACAGTACCCAACAAGTATCAAGACTAATCTCAGTGGAGTAGTGACGAGGAACAGACAAGACACCTACTGGACTAAATAACCTAAACAATATAAGTATAGGGACATCAGAGTATGATATCTACATAAAGACTACGCGATATGGCTAACAATTACAGTAATTGCAATGAGAAAAGGACAACAACAAGTATCAGCAGAATACCATAATAATGATACAGGAGAGTGAACAGAAACACAACCTAAATCTGAAATCACAGATACAACAAGGACAAGTAATAACAGCAATAACGTCCATTTTCACATAAGGTTTTTGTCAAAAAAGCTCCACGAGGTACCGAACCTCGGGCTAATCACAACTCACGGGTCCTAATACCTTAACCCTAACTCTTGGCATCATGTGCCCTCATTTCATCTCATAACCGCATTGATGACTCACGTGCCAAATAGAGCCATTCTTACATAGAAGGCAAGTAAACAAGGATATCCGTCTATACTCAACAATATCAAGAAAACCTCTTAACTTATAAGGGTGCTTAACTACAATGTATTCTTGTGCAAGTGTCCTAACATAGTTTATACCAGCGAGTAAGCATAAGGAAATAAACAGACAGCACGTAGAATGTTTCCTCAAAACTTTCATTAGATAAAGCTCACACAGGCAAGAGTACTACTACATAAATATCAACAACAAGAATGCCCCCAGACCATCACAAGTCACCACAAATCAATCCCTGGCATAGCCCTCCCTGTCTCGCCACGTGTGCAATAATAAAGTGAATGTTGCCTTGTCTCGCCACACTTGCATAATCATGTTCCCACCTTGTCTCGCCACATGTGCAACCCACACATATATATATATATATATATATATATATATATATATATATATATATATATATCCCACCTTGTCACGCCGCATGTGCAAATATCAATAGTAACAACAGCACGACACAAACCTCGTGCAACCCCATATCAACAACTGCACGGTAGAAACCTCGTGCATCACAATAACAAGTATAACAACAACAATGAAAATAATACAGAGTACGATAAGTAAATCAACTCAAGAATCTTCAAGCGCAAGAAAAAGTAGAGATAGTTCACCAGGAATAACCATAATAAGGAATACTAGGTGTAATAAGAATAACTTAACAAGGAAAGAAATAATATGTAACAACAGTCCCACAATGTACAGTTCAACAACCAAGAAACTAACACGAGTCAAATAATTTCAAATAAAGGCAAGTCCACTAAGGTATAGAACTTTTAATCTTCTTTTAAGTTTAGACAATTACGGGAGAGATACAACCAATTCAAATAAAGGTAGGCAGCGAGAAGATCACCATAACCTCAATTAAGGGTGAACATTTACAAAAGGGATAACTACAACTTCAAATAAAGATAAGCATTTAGGGAAAGGATAACATAGCAGTGGAATGGGTAACAATTTCAATTAAGGTACATATGAATCAAGTAAACAACAAGAGTGGATCATGAATCAATTGATTCTAATTAAGCAAGTAAAGGTGAACTAGTAATTAAGGAACGTAATCATAACAAGTACAACTGCATATTCAATGATACAAGGACCTAGGAACCCTAAGAGGTCAATTTCCACAAATAAGTCCGAGTACGTACTCGTCACCTTGCGTACACGGACTACAATTACATAGGAGACTCAAATCCTAAGGGGTAGTTCCCCACACAAGGTTAGGCAAGATACTTACCTCAAAGAAGACAAACTGGTATTCTAAAATGAACTTCTCGCGTGAAATAACCTCCGGACGGCTCAAATCTAACCAAAATAACTTCAAAACATAAAATAAAACTTATAAGAAACTATTCCGGATCATAAAGCCTCAATCTTTATCAAAATTTAGAAATCGATCCCAAAAGTCGACCCCCAGGCCCGCACCTCAGAACTCAAAAAATTTTACAAAACCCGAACACCCATTCCGATACGAGTTCAACCATACTAAAATTATCAAATTCTGATACTAATTCATCCCTCAAATCGTGATTTTTTCATTTTGAAAACTTTCTTCAAAAACCAACATTTTTCTCAACTCAAAACACAAATTAACTGATAAAAATGAATATAAAATCATGGAATATATTAAATTATAGGTACTGATAAAAATGAATATAAAATCATGGAATATATTAAATTATAGGTGAATAACACTTAACCAACCGATTTTCTTGAAAAAACCCAAAAAGAAGCTCCAAAACCGAAGTCTAAAACTCAAAATATGTAGAAAATGGCCAAACCCCCGATTTAAATGATTCTGACAGGACTTTCGCATTTGTGGACAACTACATTTACGAGAAAGGGTCCGCATCTGCAAACTCAGTTAACCAGGCCTGGAACTGCATATGCGTACTTCCGGTTGCACTAGCGGCACCGCAGAAGCGAAAAGGGGAACGCAAAAGCGAGCTTCTTCGCAGGTGCGATCACTGGACCGCAAAAACGGCTTTCGCACCTGCGTGCCGGCCTCCGCAGAAGCGAGAAAGCTCCCAGCCTTTATAACCGTAGAAGAGGCCAGGCTCACGCAGAAGCGGAGCCGCACCTGTGCTCCAAAGTGTCACAGGTGCGAGACACCAGAAACAGACATGTTCAAAACTATGAAAAACATCAGAAACTCGACCCGAACACGCTCGGGGCCCCCGGGACCCTGTCCAAGCATACCAATAAGTTCAATAAACTAACACGGACCCGCTCTAGGACCAAAATCACATCAAACAATGACGAAACTATGAATTGCACCATGAATCGAACTTATGAACTTCTAACTCTTCCAACTTCTAAAACTCGTGGAGAAACCTATCATACCAACCCGGGATGACGTCAAATTTTGCAAACAAGTCCCAAATAACATAATGGAGTTTTTCCAACTCCCGAGATCGCATTCTAACCCTGATATCACCAAAGTCATTTATTGGTCAGACCTCCCCACTTTCCAAACTTCAACTTTTGCCGAAATGCTTCAAATCACCCTACAGACCTCCAAAACCAAATCCGGACGTACGCCTAAGTCCAAAATCACCATACGAAATTGCTCAAAATCAAATGCCTCCAAACAAAACTTAAATTCTCAAAACGACTAGCCGGATTGTTACAGTTTTATTTTAGTTAAGGTTTTAACGAGGCACATTATCTGTTGAATAGACATTCAAAGGGGAGTGTTATAAATAGTATTTTATTTATGGTGAATGTCTACTTTTAGAGAGATTTTAGGGTTTTATACTTGGTGGTTAAGTCACTATATTCCTATAAATAGAGAGGTTCTATTCCATTGTATTTCATCTCAAATCAATAAGAATTCTCTCTCTCTACTTTTCTCTGCAGTACTATTATTCTTTTTTTATTGTTTCGTAACAGACACGATGTTTTTCTTATTTTCAATCAAGATATTTATCTATTTATATCATATAATATCTCTGGAAAACACAGAGTTCTAGTCTCTTAATGTTAATATATAGGTCTCATATTTAAATGCACGATTGAATTGTTTGCCTTAATTCATTGGTCCAAATAAATATTATGGACTAATATAATTTGAATTAATTATTTAGGTTAAATTAAAATTAATTTAAATAAAATTTCGATATTTGTATAGGGTAATATGCTACATGGCCATCCAAAAAGAGGGACACATGGAACCTAAGATGGGGATAACTAAAATCGAAGACAATTGTCCCGTCTGTCACCGGAAAGAATAACGCTCATAAAGATTCAATGAATACTCTCTGCCCAGCAGTATTTAATGGAGAATATTTTATAGCATTTAGTGCACTACCCGAGAATCTATGCTCACCGTTACGCCTTATTTAACGGCCCTCATAATTGACATTAAAGAAGAGCATGATCCCAAGACCTTGTTCCCTAGGCGCAACTATAAATAGTGAGCTATTTTTTCATTGCAAAGAACACGATTTTCCTGGCAAACTTACGCTATAATCAATAAAAAACCTCATACAATTTTACTTTCTTGTTCCTTGGTTTCATCATTGTTGTGCAGGTAACTCTGCTCCCAAATCATTATTCTTCATGATTTTATCATCATTTCAAGGCTAAGTATTGTAAATTTCTTTAATTTTCTCATTATTTCATAATCAAATTAATTCACTTGTCTAGAAACAACTTATAAATTTAACTGTACCATTTTATGGGTAAATAGTTTGGCGCCCACCGTGGAGCCTAGACGGACGTGTAATTAAGTTGATCCGTTCCTTTTTTACTAACGTGTTTTGGCTATTTATCTTAGAAAAAAATCATAAGAAATGGCAGATAATGGTGTTAACAACACACACAATCCTGAGGTTCAAGGAAACCAACATCATATCGAGGATTCAGTCAATGACACCCACAATGAGGGAAACGATGTCACGTCGGTCCATGACAGGAGGTACCCACGACATGTTTGGGAGGCAACTCCCATGATGCTGAAGAGGAGCATGTTGTTGATGTGTTAAGGGTCTTAAAAGAACAACAAACGATCATTCTAGGCCACCTCACACAACATGATAAGGTTATGACGGAGTTGAAGTAGGAGTTGTCGGGGGCTTCAAATAACACGAATAGATGAGGTCTGATTCCTCCTGGCGCTCCCGCATATCAAACAATGCAAAGGGTCAACAAAAACACCCCGAGGGGCGAAGTTGGCTCCGATGGGGATGGGGGGAGTGGATCCGACCCCAATAATGAAAATGATCCCTTCAAGAATGAGCTCTTACGAGTTATGAGGGAAGTGAACGCCCGCATGGAACAAATCCCATGCGCACCACATGTGCTGAAAGATACAGACTTAAAGAAGTATACCTAGTTACCATACAAGCCAAGTGTGGCACCAGAATTAATTCTGAAGCTGTTTAAATACCTGATATGCCAAAGTATGACGAAACTTCAAACCCTCATGAGCATATTACCACCTATACAACGACGATGAAGGGGATGATTTATCTCATCACGAGATTGAATATAATTTGCTAAAGAAATTTGGAGAGACTCTCATGAGGGGAGCCTTGATGTGGTATTCGTTGTTATCCGAGCATTCCGTAGTGTCACGACCCAAATCGATGTGTCGCGACAGGAACCCGGTACCTTACTCAATCGAGTACCAACGTAACGTATCTTTCAGATCATACTATCAAAGGTAAATGAACCAGAAATGTTTTCATGAGATAACTAGAATAAAGTATGAGGGAATACTCAATATATGATGACCCAACTTGATATATCGACTTATACATATGACGCACGGGCCTATAAGGCCGACATGATCTTTAATATACTCAAAACATAGGCCGACAAGGCCATACAAGTATCCGTATACATGTCATCTATCTACAAGCCTCTAAAAGTACATAAATACCATAAAGGTTGGGATAGGGCCCCACCATACCAATCAATACATGTCCAAATCCTACTGACCAAATAAGCAACTTCGGAGCAAATTGAGCGCACCAACACCTTCCGCTGAGCTGATAGCCTACCTGTAGGACTCTAAACCTATCTATCGGGACCTAGGAGCATGAAACGCAGCATCCCCATACAAAAGGGACGTTAGTAAAAATAAAGTACCGAGTATGCAAGGAATGAAAATCAGTAAATAATAGACATGAGAGAAACATGGAGTAAAAGATTCAACATATAAGTCTAAATAGCTCTGTAAATCATTTCATATTTATAATGTCATTCATATATGTATAAATGTCTACCATTCATAGGTATATACATACATAACATCATCAAGCTTATGAGGACATCCCATCATATCATTTCGCCCACTGTGGGAAAATCATCAACGTATACCAGGTGATCAGGTGGTGGTGCGTATATAACGCCGTAACCTTTTCCCATATCCCATATACATATAATATACGTGTATATAACGTCATCTGGTCATGGGTCAATGTATATGTATAAATGAATGAAATGCATAAGAAGCACGTTAATAAGATTTCTCGGAATGTCATAAGATCAATACACCTTTGATTAATATCATAAAATAAAATTTATCAACTTACGTATTTTCTGAGACCCATGAACATATGATAGAATAATAGGACATATGCGGAATCAAGAACATAGGCACCTCTAGTATTTCTATGAATAGAGTCATTTATAAAAATGTGTATTTGCTCGTTTCGTTTGTATCGTATGGATCATGCCAAAAGGAAAGAACGAATAGCATTAACATACCTGAGTCGATTCTCTTAACAATCCTTCTAACATACGACAATCGCGACAAAACACGTGACGACAAGATCGAAGTAGGGAAAAATCTGTATGATATTCTTGAGAAAGATTGCACTGTACTCCCTTAAAATCACAAACTCTCACGTTGTTAAGTAGTCTTGTGTGAATTTTTGTATATTCCTTTGAGATGCTCGCGGATTCTTTTATTAAGGCTCATGTCGGGCCAGAAAAGTGCATGCCCGAAAGGCCGACATATTTAGAATTGCACAAGGAGAATTTGAGTTACTGCGAGAGTTTGCTACCTTGTTCCAAAATGAGAGAATGTTGCTCTCGACTATTCTGGATGAATGGGTGGCTGAAGCATTCACCAAGGGTCTGAATTTGAGAAGTTCATACGCTTCCCGGAAACTGAAGGAAAGCTTGTTTGAATTTCAAGGATGACTCGGGTGAATGTCCAAAACTTGTACGAGTCGAAGATAAGGATTGAAGATGATCAGGTTGGCTTCCCGTCGTCGGCAAAAGGACGGGAGAAGAATAGAGAAATATCAAAGGACGATTTCGGCACGGACATGCGGTCTTTGAGGGGCCAGTTTTTGCCTTACGAACGGGCCGAAGACCGCGATAGAGGCTCTAGGTCAGCAGACAGGTTCGCCACCGAAAGAAGGACTAATAGCGAACGGAACAATAGATCACTGTAGGACAAAGAAGTGTCAGGTACACGGGATCCTTCCTACCCCAGGCTGTCAGAATACAATTTCAACGTCAGTGAGGTAGAGTTGGTGTCAGCCGTGAGAAATATCAAAGAAGCACGACTTTCGAAGATGATGGGATCCGATACTTTCCAGAGGGATCCCAACTTATGGTGTGAATACCACGAAATGAATGGCCATCGGACTGAGGACTACTGACATCTTCTGGAAGAAGTGGCGACACTGTTGAATAATGGTCACCTCACTTAAGTGATCGGGCCAAGAACAACTATGGTCGCAATTGGGATAATGTAGAACCCTCGAAAGCAGGAGAATATCCTCTGCACCAGACGATCAACTTCGGGGGGAATGAAATCAACAGGGTCACCTTCTCGACAGCAAAAAAGACAAAAGTATCGATAACCAGTTGCGAAGTTAGGAATTTTTCCAAGGGTATTCAAAATTGAAAGAGGTGGAAAAAATTTCCGACAAAGGGTGTTCAATATATGTTATATGATTCTAAAACGTAATATTCTACCCATATACACAATATTATTTTTCGAAGGGTGGTCGGTTGACCACCGTTGTGACCATATGGCTGCGCCACTGTCGATAACCCATAGCAAGAGACTCCGGGAAGTTGTTGAAGACGACATCACTTTCACGGAGGAAGATGCAGACAAATTGTTGCTACTGCACAACGACATATTGGTAATTTCTTTAAATGTGCTAGACTTTAAAATTAAGCGTGTTTTAGTGGATCTAGGAAGTTTGGCCAATATCATACAATTGAGAGTATTGGAGCAAGATAAACTCACTGAAAGCACCATTCCGGCCAGATAACTCCTCATCGGATTCAAACTTGCGAGCGTGACAACTCGAGGAGAGTTTTATTGCCCACGAACGCTGAAGGGGTGATGAAAATGACTCTTTTTAAAGTGGTGGATGGTGACATGGGATATAATATTATTCTGGTAAGACTGTGGTTGCACGAGATGAGAGTTGTACCATCAACATATCATCAACTGCTGAAATTCCCAATGCTTGAAGGAATTAAACAGATAAGGGTCGACCAATCGGCGTCGAGGGAGATGAACGCAATTTTGATCTCTAGTAGCAAAGGGAAGTAACACACGGCATAGCAACTACAGGAACTAGCGCCCACTTTCGAATCGAATGAAGTTACCCATAGGGTAGAGGCGTTGAAATCTTATTAGGTGCCATGGTATTTCCAGGCACCAAAAGAGACGGATGCAACAAAATCCACAACGGACGATATCGAGCAAGTTGCAATGTTTGAAGAGTTTTTCTAAAGAAAATTCCACTTGGGGACATGACTGCACCCCGAGCTCAGATCTGGCTTTATTTAATTTCTTAAATTTAATGTCGATTTTTTGCTTGGTCGCATGTGGACATGGAAGGTATCCCAACAGAGGTGGTCGTACATAAGCTAAGTTTGGATCCCAACATCCCTACGATAAGACAACACAAAATCCCTATTGCAGAGGCCAAGAAAAAATTCGTCAAAGAAGAGGTAACTCACTTACTCGATATCAATTCGATCCGAGAGGTAAAGTATCCAGGCTGGCTAGCTAATGTAGTAGTAGTTCCTAAGAAGAACAATAAATTTTGCGTGTGTGAGATTATAAAGACTTGATTAAGGCGTGCTCGAAAGACTCGGACCATTGCTAAACATCGGTCAAATGATTGATGCTACGGTCGGGCACGAGTTAATGAGTTTCCTCGATGTTTATTCCGGGTACAACTAAATTATGATGAACCCGGAGGATCAGGAAAAGACTTCGTTTGTAACGAATTTAGGCACATATTGCTATAATGTGATGCACTTTGGGTTAAAGAATGTCGGAGCCACTTATCGGCAACTCTTAAATAAGATGTTTGAAAAACAAATAGGGAAAACTATGGAAGTTTATATAGACGATATGCTTGTTAAGTCTTTGAATGCAGGTGATCGCCTCAAGCATCTGCAAGAAACTTTTGACAACTTAAGGAAGCATAACATGAAGCTTATCTCCAAGAAGTGCGTGTTATGGTTCAGCTCCGTTAAGTTCCTAGGATTTCTGGTATCACAAAGGGGGATCGAGGTAAACCCCGATAAGATCAAGGCCATCAAAGACATTACAGATAAGTTGTCAAGCGTGAAAGAAGTCCAAAGGCTCACGGGGAGATTGGCCGCTTTGAGCATATTCATTTCTCGGTCATTGGAGAAATGCCACAATTTCTTCGCACTGCTAAAAAGAAAACAACTTTGAATGGACCCCAGAATGCTAGAAGGCTTTGAGAGATTTGAAAATGTACTTGTCAAGCCCTCCATTACTTTCAAAACCAAAGGAAGGTAAAGCATTATTGGTCTACCTCGCAGTCTCGGAAGTAGCGATAAGTGCAGTTTTGGTTAGAGAGGACGAAGGTACGGAATCTCCCATTTATTACGTTAGTAAAATGTTAATGGGAGTAGAAACTCTCTACCCGCACTTAGAAAAGATGGCCTTTGCTTTTATAGTCAACGCTCGGAAGCTGAGGCGCTACTTCCAATGTCACCCGATAGCTGTGGTGACCATATTTCCCCTACATAAAATCCTTCACAAACCCGAACTCTTGGATAGAATAGCCAAATGGGCCGTCGAAATGAGTGAATTCGATATAGCGTATAAACCAAGGACTACGATTAAGTCACAAGTCTTGGCTGACTTTGTGGCCGATTTCAGTCCGGGATTGCTGCCTCTAGGAACCAAAGAGGCAGATATGGTGTCAGAATTGACATCGGGAATTTGGACCTTATTCACGGATATAGCCTTCAACGTAAAAGGGTCTGGGATTTTTCATAGTGTTAACCACGCCTTCGAGAGAAACCCTAAGTCAAACCATCAGAACAGTCTTTTTAACTAACAATGAAGTAGAGCATGAGGCTTTGATTACAGGAATCGAAAAGGCCCCGGGACTAGATTTTGAGGTCATTGAAATCAAGTGTGACTCACAACTGGTGGTAAATTATATCTACGGGATCTTTGAAACCAAATAAGAGTGCATGCAACAATTCATGGTGAAGGTCCAGGCTCTGCTGGCTCGATTTTGGGAGTGGTCGATTACTCACATTCCGAGAGAAGAAATTGCAGAAGCGGATGCACTAGCTAACCTCGGCTCGTCAATGGAAATGAAGGGATCAGAATCCGAGATGGTAGTACAAATGATGCACTCGGTCCTGGATACAGATAGCTATTACGAGGTAAATACTACTAATTTGGTCTGGGACCGGAGGAATGAGATCATCAATTATCTCGAGCATGGGAAATTGCCCGAAGATTCTAAGGAATCTCAGACATTACGTGTCAAAGCAGCACAATATAGCTTTAAAATAGGACAATTGTACATAAAATCTTTCCAAGGCCCGCTGGCCTCGGAGCATCCAAATCAAATTATGTTATGAGAGAGGTCCACAAACGGATATGCGAAAAGCATTCGAGCGCAGATTCAATAGTGTTAATATTTGGTAAGGGAATGCTATTATTGGCCCCACATGGAACAATACGCCAAAGATTTCGTGCAAAAATGCGATAAGTGCCAACACCACGCGCTGCTAGTACATCAACCGGCGGAACCACTACATTCAATCTTGTCTCCGTGGCCGTGATGGACATCGTCGAACCACTGTCATTGGCTCCAGGTAAGGTAAGATTTCTTTTTATTTTAACTGACTATTTTTCTAAGTGGATGGAAGAAGGTCCTTATCAAAATATCATTGAACACGAAGTGGTGGATTTCTTGTGGGAAAACATAATCTGCAGGTTCAGAATGCCAAAAGAGATAGCATGCAACAATGGGCCGCAATTTATCAGCGCAAATATCAAAAAGTTCCTTAAAGATTTGAAAATAAAGAGGATCACATCTTTACCCTATCATCTGAGCGCAAATGGTCAAGCGGAGTCAACGAACAAAGTGATCTGATGCGAGACTAAATTGCATAGTTTAACATGGGATATACCTTACATTTGAGGTGCATTAATGATAAAAATACATTTGTTATGTGCTTAATGGAGTTTATTTCATGTGTAGGTGAACTGGAGATGGATACGGAGCTAAAGGGATGCAAATACATCGAAAAATACGCGAAAGGAGACACCCGGGCGACAGAGCCCTACAGCCTGACCCTACCTGGCGTTAGCCAGGCCTTAGGGCTGAAACGCCAGCCCTACCCTGGCGTTAGCCAGGCGTTAGGGCTGAAACACCAGCCCTAGCCTGACGTTAGCCAGGCCTTTGGGTCCAAACGCCCGGGGTTCCCAGTTCGGCCAAAATCCGAGTTTTGACGAGTTTAAGTGTTTCCCGGTTGAAATAGAAGTCTCCTACACGGTTAGGGTTCGCCCTAAACATATAAATAGACTCCTAAAACACAACTCAAGAGATTTTTTGGAGAGATTCGAGGAGAGAAGAGAAGAGAAGAGAAGGAAAACATCGATTTGTACAGATTTTCTTCATTACTTTGTAGTTTAATTATGCAAGTTATTTTAGATTTGATTCTTTTGAACATGTTTAGCTAATTTCTTGTGGAACCCGTTAGAGGATAAACTTATTGTGATAGTAACATAGTTTTGATTGGTTGATTAATCTCTATTTGTTCAACTACGTTCTTGTTGTAGTTAATTGAATGGCCATCAATTAGCTGTGCCTATTTATTATGTATCTACTTGAGAGAGAGTGCATATTTAGGTAGTTGTTTGAACAACATCACTCCCGGAGTATAGACGAAAGTCATAACCGAGGGTTTAGAGGTTGGATTAGAGATAACGATACCTCGGGTGCAATCTAAAGTGAACTGTAATGCAATCTAGCTAGCGTAACTTGAGAGAGTGCGTCTAGTAAATTATCATAATTACTTGAGAGAGATTAATGGTAGATAGAGTGTTCATGATTGATAAAGGCAACTAATCAAGTTATATGAAGTATCCGAGAAGTAAGTTCACCGACGGGGGAAACCATAACCTTAGATCTTTATTACAATTGTTTACACCTTAGCGTAGTTAATCTTTAGTTTTAATCTTTAGTTTTAGTAATTTAAATAACATCAAGTGACAGTTGAGTATTCTAACAGCTTGCTTGATACGTAAATTCCCTGTGGGATCGACTCTGGGCATAATACCCCGGATTATATTTGCAACGCCCGCTTAGTCTTTTATTAGACATAGTTGAGCGTGATCAAATTTTGGCGCTGTTGCCGAGGAATTAACGATATTATCAAGTGTAGTTGTAATTGTACATATTATTTGGTTTCAAGTTTAAATTTTTTTTTAGTATTTGATTTTTATTTTCTTTATTTTAGTTTTATTTGTTAAAACATAGCAT
>ML388492.1:0-22181 GCA_005239525.1 Nicotiana knightiana
AGTTTAGCCCACTATTCACCATTGTTGGACGAAATTGGAGCTCTTGAGAGAGATTTAAAGAGGAATTTAAAGGGGAAATCTTGTAGGAAGATTTTTGACTTCATAACTCGATTCTATGTTGATTTTTAAGTGATTAAACCCGAATTAGTTGGTTTTAAACCAAAATTTGGGGAAGTTAGGGCATGAGAAATTGAGACTTTAATTGAGTAATTGAAGAGGCTATTGTAGTCGGATTTCAATGCTTTTTATATGTATAGACTCAGGAAAGGATGAGGATTCTTGTGATGCAATTTTTATAGAATTCAGAGACGTGGGCTCGTGGCTCGGGTTTGGCCAATTTCGGGAATTTTGTTAAAATTGATAATTTTTGAGTGAGCCTTGTTCCTTTAGCGTATATTAATGATATTAATGGGTAGCCTAATCAAGAGACAAGAGCATCGCAGATTAGTATTTGAGTCAGTTTGAGGTAAGTAATGACTATAAATTTTTTCCTGAGGGTATGAAACCCTGGACTTCGTATTTTCTCACTATTTTTGGAGTGGCGCACATGCCGGATGACGAGTGTGTGGCGTGCACTGATTTGGATTTGGACTTGGTCCTTTCCGCAACAACTATTGAGTTGCGTATTTACTTTTAAATCATATGTTAAATCGTGTTTTAAGACTATTACTATATTTGGGCTGTAAGCCATGTTTGGGGCCTTGTGCCGACTTGTTTAGACCCCTTGGGGGCTTTTACTGCTATTTCCTCACTGTGTTGACTTATGATTTACACTCAGTCATATTTTTTTTAACTGTTTTTCGAAACTCAACCTTATTTACACTATTTTGAGATATAAAATGATGTTTTTGGGTCGAATAACCCATTTTACTGATAGCCCGAGGGCCTTTTTGAGAGTTTCTGACTGAGTGAGGCCGAGGGCCTGATTGTGAGGATATGATATGCCACGAGGTGGCTTGATATTAGCGTTTGGGCTGTAGGAGCCCCTCCGGAGTCTGTACACACCCCTAGTTAGCACAACTACCTACTGAGTGCGAGTGTCGAGTGCCGAGAGCCGAGTGACGAGTGATTGGGAGGCATGAGTGAGAGTGAGGTTGCCCAAGGGGCTGATACTGAGTGATTGCGAGGCATGCTGAGTGATGATTTTCCCGAGGGGCGGTTTATGATACATGTTTTGTCCCGAGTGGCTATTTATTATTTATTTCCTTTTACACTAAACTCTTTGGGTATTTTTCTGAAATTGTTGGAAATCACACTTTTCAAAGGATTTTTACCGAAGTTAGCTTTTAAAGCATGTTGATTTAATGTATACACTGTTGGAAAGAAGGCTGTGCTTATTGTGAATTGATGATTTGATCCTATGTGTTTCTTATGCTTAGACTTGATTTATTTTCATTACTACTGAGTTGGCGTACTCACATTACTCCCTGCACCCCTGTGTGCAGATACAGGTGCTGGTACCGAGCGCTAGTTTTCTTCCCTCTTGCGGAGCCGGAGTTGGGACTCGAGGTAGCTGTTCAGCGTCCACATCATCTTTTTTCCCATTTCTTGTTTTGTATTTAGTTCCTCATTCCGAGTCTTGATGTATTATGACAATAGGGTTATTTTGTACCACTCGTAGATGCTCATGACGGTTGACTCTAGGTTTTGGGGTAGTGTATAAACTGTTTATTCATTTTGTTGCTTTAAACTGCTTAAGCGAAAGAATTTTTGTGAAAGATCGGAATAGTTTTGGAAATTATGAAATATTATGTCAGTATGTAATTGTTGGCTAGCCTAGTTCCATGATAGGCGCCATCACGACCGACTTAGGATTTGGGGTCGTGACAAATTGGTATCAGAGCCTAGATTACATAGGACTCAACGGTCATGAGAAGGTTTAGTAGAGTCTTGCGGATCGGTACGAAGACATCTGTACTTATCTTCGAGAGGCTGCAGAACCCTTAGGAAAAATCTCATTTTCTTTAATTCTGTCTTGCCATTTTGTTGATTCTGGAAATCTAAGCTTCTGTTGTTTCATTCTCTCACAGATGGTGAGGACTCGCGCTACAGATTAGGGTGACCAGACACCAGCTAGACCAGCGAGAGATCGAGGCCTCGATCGAGGCGGTGGTAGAGGTAGGGGACCAGCTCGTGCAGCAGTCGGGGTAGCACCAGAGGGTCCACCTACCATTTAGGATCAGGTTCCCGCCGCAGATAATTCAGCGGGCCAGGCTCAGGCACCAGTGGTGCCTAATGTTATTCCGGGTCTTCAAGAGACCTTGGCTCAAATCTTGACAGTGTGTACTAGCTTTGCCCAGGAAATTACTGTATCTTCTACTGCTGCTATTCTCAGGCTGGGGGAGGCGCTCAGACTCCAGCTGCCCAGACACCTGAGCAGGTCACTCAAGGCCTTCAGACACCGAGGGAATTTCAAGCCCAGCCGGTTGCTCCAGTTCAGGACTTCGTGGTTCCAGCTGTGCCAAATGATGATCAGCGTAGGCTGGAGAGGTTCAGTAGGCTTCAGCCTCCGACATTCAGCGGTGCTGAGGGTGAGGATGCCTAGGGTTTTCTGGATAGGTGTCAGAGGATGCTTCATACTGCTGGGATTCTGGAGACCAGTGGGGTCTCATTTGCTACTTTTAGTTTTCTGGGGCTGCTTTTACTTGGTGGGAGTCCTTCGAGAGGCGTAGGCCTGTTGGTGCAGCACCCCTCACCTGGCAGCAATTCTCCACTATCTTCTTGGAGAAGTATGTACCCCAGTCTCACAGAGGAGCAACGCAGGCAGTTTGAGCAGCTGTATCAGGGGGAGCTATCAGTGATGCAGTATGATATGCTGTTTAAGAGTTGGCTTATTATGCCACCGAGTTGGTCCCTACTGATAGGGAGAGGATTAGGAGGTTCATGGATGGCCTCAATTATCAACTCCGCCTTTTAATGACTAGAGAGAGGGTATCAGGTGCTATCTTCGAGCAGGTTATTGATATTGCTCGAGATATTGAGATGGTTCGCCGCCAGGAGCGGGAGGAGATGGAGGCCAAGATGCCTCGTGGATCTGGTGGTTCTATCGGTTCTCCTTCCAAGGGGCAGTTTCAGTATGGTAGAGGTCATTCATTCAGGCCTCCTCAACCAGTTCGCCCAGCCTATAGTGGTGCATCTTTGGGGCATGGTCCCCAAAGTTCTCAGCCGGGCCGTTCTTCATTTGGTGCCCTTCCATCCCAGAGTGCAGCTCGAGCACCACCAGTTCAGGGTTCCTCTATGCATGATTCTTCTAGTGGCCATTCTGGTGCCAGGGGTTTCTTTCAGTCCCCGTCTCCAGCTCCAGGGAGTTGTTTTGAGTGCGGAGAGTTTGGGCACATGTGGAGACAGTGTCCCCCTCGTTTTGGTGGTTCTTCTCAGCAGAGGGTCCAACTCTCGACTTTGGCTCCAGTTACTTCACCACCCGCCCAGAGAGCTAGGGGTGGGGGCCAGACTACCAGGGCCCTCCCTAGAGGCGGAGGTCGTGCAGGTGGAGTTCAGGCTCGTATCTATGCACTTCCATCCAGGCCAGATGCTATGGCCTCCGATGCAGTGATCACATGTATTGTCTCAAGCTGTCACCGAGATGCTTTGGCTTTATTTGACCCTGGTTCTACATATTCCTATGTTTCTTCATATTTTGCCCATTTTCTGGATATGCCCCGTGAGTCTCTAGTTGCATCTGTTCATGTGTCGACTCCGGTGGGCGATACTATTGTTGTGGACTGTGTACATTGGTCATGTGTGATATCTATTGGGGGTCTGGAGACCTGAGTGGACCTATTTTTACTTAGCATGGTTGATTTTGATGTGGTATTGGGCATGGATTGGCTATCTCTGTGTCATGCTGTTCTTGATTGTCTCGCTAAGACTGTGACCTTAGCTATGCCTGGAATTCTGAGAGTTGAGTGGAGGGGTTCTTCTGAGTATGTACCTAGCAGGGTGATTTCATACCTGAAGGTTCAACATATGGTTGATAAGGGGTGTTTATCGTATTTGGACTTTGTGAGGGATGTCAGTGGTGAGACTCCCGCTATTGATTCGGTTCCTGTGGTCTGTGATTTTTTGGACGTGTTTCCTGCAGACCTGCCAGGCACGCCATCTGATAGGGACATTGATTTTGGTATTGACCTAGTGCCAGGCACTCAGCCTATTTCTGTTCCTCCTCATCGTATGGCACCAGCGGAGCTGAAAGAATTAAAGGAGCAGCTTCAGCAACTCCTAGATAAGGGGTTCATTCGGCCTATTGTGTCACCTTGGGGTGCACCGGTGTTGTTTGCGAAGAAGAAGAATGGTTCTATGCGCATGTGTATTGATAATCGGCAGCTGAACGGGGTTACAGTGAAGAACCGATATCCCTTGCCTCGTATAGATGACTTGTTTGATCAATTGTAGGGTGCCGGGGTATTTTCCAAGATTGAATTACGTTCTGGCTATCATTAGTTGAAGATTCGGGGGCCCGACATCCCGTAGACTGCCTTCGGGACTAGATATGGTCATTATGAGTTTCTGGTTATGTCATTCGGGCTGACCAATGCCCCAGCGATATTTATGTACTTGATGCACAGTGTGTTCCGGCCTTATCTTGACTCCTTCGTCATCGTGTTTAGCGATGATATCTTGGTATATTCCCATCTCGGGAGGATCATGAGCAGCATCTGAGGACTTTGCTTCAGACTCTGAGGAAGAAGAGGTTGTATGCAAAATTTTTGAAGTGTGAGTTCTGGCTTGATTCAATATCTTTCTTGGGGCACGTGGTGTCCAGCGATGGTATTCAGGTTGATCCGAAGAAGATAGAGGCGGTGCAGAGTGGCTTAGACCGTCATCAACTACCGAGATTCACAGTTTCCTTGGTTTGGCAGGGTACTATCGCCGTTTTGTAGAGGGATTCTCATCTATTGCAGCACCTATGACCAGACTAACCCAGAAGGGTGCTCAGTTCAGGTGGACTGAGGAGTGTGAGGAGAGCTTTCAGAAGCTCAAGTCAGCTTTGACTACAACTCCGGTGTTGGTTTCGCCTATGGGTTCATGTTCTTATACAGTTTACTGTGATGCCTCTAGAGTTGGCCTTAGAGTGGTTTTGATGCAGGATGGTAGGGTGATTGCCTACGCATCCAGATAGTTGAAGGTGCACGAGAAGAACTATCCAGTGCATGATCTTGAGCTAGCAGCCAATGTCCACGCCTTGAAGATTTGGCGCCATTATTTGTATGGAGTGCATTGTGAGATTTTCACTGATCACCGTAGTTTGCAGCATCTGCTTAAGCAGAAGGATCTGAATTTGCGTCAGAGGAGGTGGTTGGAGCTTCTCAAGGATTATGACCTCACTATTCTTTATCATCCGGGGAAGGCCAATGTAGTGGCCAACGCCCTGAATCGTAGAGCAGAGAGTTTGGGGAGTCTAGCCTACCTACCAACAGCAGAGCGACCTTTAGAACTTGATGTTCAGGCTTTAGCGGGTCAGTTGGTGAGATTGGATCTATCAGATCCCCCGCGGGTATTGGCTTGTGTAGTCTCTAGGTCTTCTCTTTATGATCAGATTAAAGCACGCCAGTATGATAATCCATACTTGCTCGTTCTTCAGGACAGGGTCCGATGGGGTGATGCCAGGGATGTGGTTATTGATGATGATGGGGTCCTGAGGATGCAGGGCCGGATTTGCGTGCCCAATGTGGATGGGCTCCGAGAGTTGATTCTAGCAGAGGCCCATAGTTCGCGGTATTCCATCCATCGGGGTGCCGTGAAGATGTATCAGGATCTGAGACATCATTATTGGTGGAGGCGGATAAAGAGGGATATTGTTGGGTTCGTGGCTCGGTGTCTCAACTGTCAACAGGTTAAGTATGAGCACTAGAGACCGGATGGATTGCATCAGAGGTTAGATATTCTGGAGTAGAAGTGGGAGCGGATCACCATGGACTTCGTAGTTGGGATTCCACAGACTTCGAAGAGGTTTGATGCTATATGGATTATTGTAGATAGGCTGACCAAGTCCGTGCACTTCATTCCTGTTGGTATTGCTTATTCTTCGGAGCGGTTAGCTGAGATTTATATCACGGAGATTGTCCGATTGCATGGGGTTCTAGTTTTTATCATTTCCGACAGAGGTACCCAGTTCACATCTCAGTTTTGGAGGTCCGTGCAGAGGGAATTAGGTACACAGGTTGAGTTGAGCACATCGTTTCGTCCCCAGACCGACGGGCAGTCGGAGCGTACTATTCAGATTCTGGAAGACATGCTGCGTGCGTGTGTCATTGATTTCGGGAGTTCATGGGACCAGTTTCTGCCGCTCGCGGAGTTTGCATATAATAATAGTTATCAGTCGAGTATCCAGATGGCTCAATATTAGGCTTTATATGGTAGGAGGTGTAGATCTCCGGTTGGTTGGTTTGAGCCGGGAAAGGCTAGGCTATTGGGCACAGACTTGGTTCAGGATGTGTTGGGTAAGGTGAAGTTGATTCAGGAGCAGCTTCGCACAGTGCAGTCTAGGCTGAAGAGTTATGTGGACCGGAAGGTCCGAGATGTGTCTTTCATGGTTGGGGAGAAGGTGCTGCTGAAGGTGTCACCCATGAAGGGTGTTATGAGGTTCGAGAAGAGGGGAAACTGAATCCCCGATTCATTGGGCCATTTGAGGTGCTTAAGAGGATTGGAGAGGTGGCTTATAGACTTGCCTTGCCACCCGGCTTATAGAGTATTCATCCGGTGTTCCATGTTTCGATGCTCCAGAAGTATGTTGGTGACCCGTCTCATGTTTTGGACTTCACCACGGTTCATCTCGAGGGTGATATTTTATATGAGGTAGAGCCAGTGTCTATTTTGGGTCGTCAGGTCAGAAAGCTGAGGTCTAAGGAGAGGAAAGTCGGTGGAGGATTCCACCTAGGAGACCGAGCGGGAGATTCTGAACAAATATCCTCACTTATTTGAGACTCCAGGTATGTTTCTAGACCCGTTCGAGGACGAATGTTTGTTTAAGAAGGGGAGGATGTAACGACCCGACCGGTCGCTCTGAGAATTTTAGCCCCGTTTTCCGTATTTATGCTTTATCATATGTTTCTTAGCCTATTTATGTTGTGCTGGGTCAGTTTGTTCGGGTTCGGAGTGGTCGTGGTGAGAATTGAGACACTTAGTCTCTTAAATTGGCTTAATAGTTGGAAAAGTCAACTGGGAGTTGACTTATTGGTAAAAGACCTCAGAATGTATATTTTATGGCTCAGATAGCTTCGTCAGGTGATTTGGGACTTAGGAGTGTGTTCGGAATGTGGTTTTGATGTCCGGTGTAGAATTAGGCTTGAATTGGCGAAGTTGAGTTTTTGGCGATTTCCGGTCGGCAGTGGAAAATTAACTATCGGGGTCGGAATGGAATTCCAAAAGTTGAAACAGGTTGGTTGTGTCATTTTGGACGTGTGTGCAAAATTTCAGGTCAATCCGACGTGTTTTGGTTGGTTTCGGCATCAACAACGAAATTTAGAAGTTTCAAAGTTCATAGGCTTGAATCCGAGGTGAATTTGGTGTTTTTGCGTTGTTTTTGATGTTTCAATGGCTCGACTAAGTTTAAATGGTGTTATGGAGCGTGTTGGCATGTTTGGTTGAGGTCGCGAGGACCTCGGGTGTGTTTCGGGAGGTTAACGGAACTAGTTTGGATGTTGGAAAGTTGCAGAATTTCTGCTGGTGCTTCTTCTAGTTTTTCTTCTACGCGATCGCGTAAGCTTAGTAGGGGTGGAGTCAAGGTTGTTCTATGTGATCGCAGTAAATGGGTTGCGATCGCCCTGTGGGAAGTGATTCTTCGCGAACGTATGGCCAGTGCCGCATTCGCGTAGGGTATTCGAGATGCAGTGGAGTGAAAGCATTTTCCTCTACGCGATCGCGTGAGTTGGGTTGCGATCGTGTAGAGTCGTGTGTTTTTTAATTGTGAATGCATGGGGGTCCCGCGATCGCGTAAGGTTAAGAGTGGGGACATGGGCTGTGTGCTTTAAAAGGGCCATATCCGCGAGTTTAGCCCACTATTCACCATTGTTGGGCGATATTGGAGCTCTTGAGAGAGATTTAAAGAGGGATTCAAAGGTGAACATTTGGAGGTAAAAATTTTGACTTCATAACTCGATTCTATGTTGATTTCTAAGTGATTAAACCCAAAATTAGTTGGTTTTAAACCCAAAATTTGGGGAAGTTAGAGCATGAGAAATTGAGACTTTAATTGAGTAATTGAAGGGGCTATTGTAGTCGGATTCCGATGCTTTTTATATGTATAGACTCGGAAAAGGATGAGGATTATTGTGATGCAATTTTTATAGAATTCCGAGACGTGGTCTCGGGGCTCGGGTTTTGGCCAATTTCGAGAATTTTGGTTAAAATTGATAATTTTCTAGTGGGCCTTGTTCCTTTAGCGTATATTGATGATATTAATCTGGTTTTGGTTAGATTCGGAGCAATCGGGAGCCGATTCGAGAGGCAAAAGCATCGCGGATTAGTATTTGGGCTGGTTTGAGGTAAATAATTACAATAAATCTTGTCCTGAGGGTATGAAACCCCGGACTTTGTATTTTCTCACTATTTTTGGAGTGGCGCACATGCCAGATGACGAGTGTGTGGCATGTACTGATTTGGATTTGGATTTGGTCCTTTCCGCGGCAATTATTGAGTTGCGTATTTACTTTTAAATCATATGTTAAATCGTGTTTTAAGACTATTGCTATATTTGGGCTGTAAGCATGTTTGGGGCCTTGTGCAGACTTGTTTAGACCCCTTGGGGGGCTTTTACTGCTTTTTCCTCACTGTTTTGACTTATGATTTACACTCAGTCATATTATGTTTAACTGTTTTTAAGGCAGTATAATTTAAAAGCCGTAAATTGCAGGAATAGATACATAACTTCAGTGTCTTATCAACATCCATCTATAACCAATCCTTAGGCGAAATGTAAAACCACCGAATAACTTACACAGTCAGAGAAGAATACATAAACACATATATTGATGCGGCGTGCATCCCGAACCCACCAATCCTCACTTATTCCTCCGTAACATTTACAATAAAAGTATAATATATATATATATATATATATATATATTGTGGCGTGCAACCCGATCCCACCAATCTTCCCTTATTCCTCCGTAACAATTACAATAAAAGTAAATAATATATATATATATATATATATATATATAGATATAGATATATGTTGCGGCGTGCAACCCGATCCCACCATATATCAATATCAACATAATAATTCACCCTTATTACTCCGTATCAATCCACCCTTATTCCTCCTGTTGCGGTGTGCAACCCGATCCCACCGAATAATCATATTCACCCTTATTCCTCCTCATCAATCCTCCCTTATTCCTCGTCATCAATTCTCCCTTATTCCTCATGTTGCGGCGTGCAACCCGATCCCACCATATCATAATACATTACACATAGTGAACAAAAGTTTTATAAAATTCACATAAGGCCCTTACCAACTTTTAAAATTTAGAACAAAGCAACCGGGAGTCGTATAATCAATAAAACTCAATAAAATTATTACAACTCAGCGAGACCAACCAGGATATCACAGAAAAAGCCAACCAGAACAGTTTAAACCAGTAAAGGGGAAGCAATAACCCTACGGGGTAACAAATATCTTCAACAAGGGAGCACATTATTTAGCAGGTAACAATTAGGCATGGAATTACCATTATACATGTAACAAGTAGAGAAAAGAGGAAAACAATATAAAGAGAACAGAAGAAAACAAGTAAAACAGATAAATTGGCGGCGCATAGGTACTCGTCACCTCACGTATACGCCACTCACATGATTTGTCACATAACAAATAAGGCAAAGGTTCCTAATTCCTCAAGTCAAGGTTATACACAACACTTACCTCGCTCCAAATATCACTCAAAGTTCAATCACAGCCTTGTCTTTCAAATTATCCTCCGAGCCAATAATATCTAGCAATTTACCAACCAAACGATTCAAAATAAGCCTTAGGAATCACCCAAGATAACTAAAGGTTCAATTTAGGTCATTTTTGAAAAAGTCAACATCCAGGCTCGCTTAGTCCAAACCCGAAATTCGGACCAAAAATTGATTATCCATTGACCCCCAGCTCGGATATATCATTGGTTTTGGAATCCGACCTCAATTTGAGGTCTAAATCCCCAAATTTCGAAATACCTTGTTTCTACCCAAAAATCCCCAATTCCACCATGAAAACCTGAGATTTTAGGTTGAAATATTGTAAAATGAAGTGAAAGATTGAGTTAAGAATCACTTACCTGTGATTTGGGGAAGAAGTTTCCTTTGGAAAATCACCTAGAGGGTTTCTTGTGTTTGGAAATGTTGAAAAATGAGAAAAATCTCGTCTAAGTCAAGACTATCAACTGCAGATGTTGCATTTGCGAAGCTCGAAAATGTGAGAGAAGTATCACAAATGCGAACTCCTCGCATTTCTGCATCCTTCGCAAATACGAGCCAATTACTTTCAAATGCAAACAATCGACTTCCGCAAATGCGGCTCTTTTCTCGCAAATGCGAGACTACCCAGCCCAGCCCATGCTCGCAAATGTGAGGCTCTCATTTGCGAGCCAGACCTCGCAAATACGAGATCTGCAGACCTGAGCACACCAGCTATATATTCTAAGTTCTTTCCACTCCATAGCCTATCCGAAACTCACCCGAGCCCTCGGGGCTCCAAACCAAACATGCACACAAGTGTAAAAACATCATACGAACTTGCCTGTGCGATTAAATCACCAAATAACACCTAAAACTATATATTTAGCACCAAAACATATGAAATTCTCAAGAACACTTTAAAATTTTCATTTTCTCAACCAGACGTCCGAATCACATCAAATCAGTTCCGTTTCTCACCAAATTTCACAGATAAGGTATAAATATCATAACGGGCCTATACCGGGCTCCGAAACTAAAATACGGACCCGATACCAACAAGATCAAACATTAACCAATTTCTTGAAACCATTATAAATTCGGTCTTTCAATTTTTATCAAAAATTCATTTTTTGAGTTAGGGACCTCGGAATTCGACTCCGGGCATACGCTCAGGTCCCATATTTTACTACGGACACATCAGGACTATCAAAACACGGATCCGGGTCTATTTACTCAAGGCCAAAAATTATTATTTTTTCAATTTTCCACACAACAGCTTTTCAGAAACACGCCCGGACTGCGCACACAAATCGAGGAGGGTAAAAATGAGATTTTAAGGATATATAGCGTAGAGTAGAACATTAAAACATAAGATGAACTTTTAGGTAATCGCAATCTCCATATCTAAAATAACCGTTCGTCCTGGAACGGACATAGAAAAGTACCTGAACTCGGGAATAAGTGGGAATATCTACTCCACATGTCTGACTTGGACTCCCAAGTAGCTGCCTCAACAGGCTGACCTCTCCAATGCACTCGAACTGAAGGATAACTATTCAACCTCAACTAATGAACCTGCCGGTCTAGAATAGCCACCGACTCTTCATAAGTCAAATCCTTGTCCAACTGTACAGAGCTGCAATCTAACACGTGGGACGGGTCACCATGATACTTCCGGAGTATGGACACATGGAATACTGGATGAACTGCTGATAACCGTGGAGGCAACGCAAGCCTATAAGCCACCTCTCCCACTCTATCGAAAATCTCAAAAGGTCCGATATATCTAGTGCTCAACTTGCCCTTCTTTCCAAACCTCATGACACCCTTCATGGGTGACACCGAAGCAATACTCTCTCCCCGACCATGAATACCACATCACGAACTCTACGGTCGATATAACTCTTTTGTCTGGTCTGAGCTGTGCGAAGCTGATCCTGTATAATATTGACTTGGTCCAAGGCCTCCTGCACTAGATCTGTGCCCAACAACCATGCCTCCCCCGACTCAAACCACCCAACTGGCGACCTGCACCGTCTACCATATAACGCCTCATAGGGAGCCATCTGAATGCTCGACTGGTATCTGTTGTTGTAGGCGAACTCTGCAAGGTGAAAAAACTGATCCCACGATCCTCCGAAGTCTATAACACGAGCGCAAAAAATATTCTCCAAGATCTGAAGAGTATGCACGGACAGACCGTCCGTATGAGGATGAAATGTTGTGCACAGCTCAACCCGCGTACCCAACTCACGCTGTACTGCCCTCCAGAAGTGCGAGGTAAACTGCGTACCTCGATTAGAAATGATAGACACGGGCACACCGTGAAGACAGACGATCTCCCGAATATAAATATTTGCCAATCGCTCCGAAGAATAGGTAACTGCCACATGAATGGAGTGTGCTGACTTAGTCAGCCTATCCACAATGACCCAAACGGTGTCAAACTTCCTCTGAGTCCGTGGGAGTCCAACAACAAAGTCCATAGTGATACGCTCCCACTTCCACTTAGGAATATCTATCTGTTGAAGCAAACCACCGGGTCTCTGATGCTCATACTTCACCTATTGACAGTTCAGGCACCGAGCTACATAAGCAACTATATCCTTTTCATCCTTCTCCACCAATAATGTTGCCGCAAGTCCTGATACATCTTGACGGCGCCCGGGTGGATAGAACACCGAGAACTGTGAGCCTCCTCAAGGATCAACTCACGAAGCCCATCCACATTAAGCACACACACGCGACCCTGCATCCTCAAAACTCCGTCATCTCCAACAGTAACCTGCTTGGCACCACCTTGCCGAACTGTGTCCCTAAGGACCAACAAATGAGAGTCATCATGTTGTCGATCTCTGATACTCTCAAACAAGGAAGACCGAGCGACTGCGCAAGCTAGAACACAGCTGGGCTCTAAAATATCTAACTTCACAAACTGATTGGCAAAAGTCTGAACATCTGAAGATAGCTGCCTCTCACCGACTGGAATGAACGGAAGGCTACCCATACTCACTGCCTTCCTACTCAATGCGTCTGCCACCACATTGGCCTTCCCCGGATGATACAATATGGTGATATCATAGTCATTCAATAGCTCCAACCATCTCCTCTGCCTCAAATTGAGATCCTTTTGCTTGAACAAATACTAAAGGCTATGATGATTCGTGAAAACCTCACACGACACGCCATAAAGATAATGCCTCCAAATATTCAGCTCATGAATAATGGCTGCCAACTCTAAATCATGAACATGTAATTCTTCTCATGAACCTTCAACTGCCGAGACGCATATGCAATCAACCTGTGCCCAACATCAATACTGCTCCGAGCCCAACACGGGAGGCATCACAATATACCGTGTAAGATCCTGAACCTGATGATAACACCAACACCAATGCTGTAGTCAAAGCTGTCTTGAGCTTCTAAAAACTCGCCTCACATTCATCCGACCACCTAAACGGGGCACCCTTCTGGGTCAACCTGGTCAACAGGGATGCTATAGATGAAAACCCCTCCATAAATCGACGGTAATAACCCGCCAAACCCAAGAGCTCCTGATCTCCGTGGCTGAAGTAGGTCTAGGCCAGTTCTTGAGTGCCTCAATCTTCTTAGGATCTACCAGAATACCCTCTGCTGATACAACGTGGCCCAAGAAAGCGACTGAATCCAACCAAAACTCGTACTTTGAAAATTTAGCATACAACTGACTGCCCCTCAAAGTTTGGAGCACTATCCTGAGGTACTGCTCATGCTCCTCCCGATTGCGGGAGTATATCAAAATGTCATTAATAAACACAATCACAAATAAATCCAGATAGGGCTTGAACACTCGGTTCATCAAATCCATAAATGTTGCTGGGGCATCGGTCAACTCAAAAGACATCACTAGAAACTCATAATGCCTATACCGCATCCGAAAAGCTGTCTTAGGGACATCGAATGCCCTAATCCTCAACTGATGGTAGCCCAATCTCAAATCAATCTTCGAAAACACCTTGGCACCCTGAAGCTGATCAAATAAATCATCAATCCTTGGCAACATATACTTGTTCTTGATGGTGACTTTGTTCAACTGCCGATAATTTATACACATCCTCATAGACCCATTCTTCTTCTTCACGAACAAAACCGGTGCATCTCAGGGCGAGACACTAGGTCTAATGAAGCCCTTATCAAGCAAATCCTATAACTTTTCCTTCAATTCCTTCAACTCTGGCAGGGCCATCCGGTATGGCGTAATAGAAATGGGCTGAGTGGCCGGAGCAAAATCAATGCAAAAGTCAATATCCCTATCGGGTGGCATCCCCGACAAGTCTGCAGGAAATACCTCTAGAAAGTCACGAACAACAGGCACAGAATCCATGGAAGGAATGTCAGCACTAGAATCACGAACATAAGCCAAATAGGCCAAACACCCTTTCTCGACCATACGCCGAGCCTTCATATAAGAGATAACCCTACTGGTAGAATGGCCAGGAGTCCCTCTCCACTCTAATCGAGGCAACCCCGGCAAGGATAATGTCATTGTCTTGTCGTGACAGTCCAAAATAGCGTGATAAGGTGACATCCAATCCATACCCAATATAACATCGAAATCCACCATATCTAAGAGCAGAAGGTCTACATTGGTCTCAAGACTCCCAATAGTGACCACACACGAACCATATACAAGGTCTACAACAATAGCATCCCCTACGGGCGTGGACACATATACACGGGCACTCAAAGAATCACGGGACACAACCAAATATGAAGCAAAATAAGATGACACATAGGAGTAAGTAGACCCCGCATCAAATAGAACTGAAGCATCTCTACTGCAAACTGAAACAGTACCTGTAATGACAACATCAATTGACTCAGCCTGGGGTTTGGCTGGAAAAGCATAACATCGGGGATGGGCCCCACCACTCTGAACCATATATCTGGGACGGCGTCTAGCTGACTAGCCTCCACCTCTAACGACCTGACCTCCACCTCTAACAATCTGGCCCCTACCTCTGGCTACCTGACCCTTGCCTTTGGCTGGCTGAGCAGGCGGTGCAGCAACTGGTGTCGGAACCATGTCACGAGAACCCTGATGCTGTGGCTGACACCCAATAATCTCGGGCAGGTCCTCCGAAAATGCCCATAATCACCACACTCAAAACATCCATCCTGATATTGTGGCTGTGGAAACTAAGACTGCCCCTGACGAGCCGGCTGACCACGATAATAACTCTGAAGAGGGGGTGCTCTGATAGGAGCTGGTGGTGCACTATAGGCTGGCTTCCCAGAATGAGGTACATAGGAACCACGACTACCTAAAACATTGTGGGATGCCTGAAGCACTGAATGGAATGGCCTAGGAGGATAGCCTCTACCAAAAGTACCCATGCCTCCAGATGAGGCGCCGGTGAACCCACCGAAATGACGAGGTCTCTTATCTGACCCCTGACTCCCCTGTCCAAGAACCATCTCGACTCGTTTGGCCACATTGGTCGAATCTTAGAAAGAAATCTCGCTCCCAGTCTCCTTAGCCATTTGAAATCTAATAGGCTGAGCAAGACCCTCAATAAACCTCCTCACCCTCTCTCTCTCTGTGGGAAGCAGAAGAATATCATGACGGGCCAAATCCACAAAACGGGTCTCATATTGAGTAACAGTCATGCTGCCCTGCTGGAGACGCTTGAACTGACGGCAACGCTCCTCTCTCAAGGTAATAGGCAGAAACTTCTCTAAGAAGAGATGTGAGAACTGGTCCCAAGTATGAGAAGGCGACCCAGCTGGTCTGGTCAACAAATAATCTCTCCACCATTTCTTGGCGGAACCACTCATCTGAAAAACAGCAAAGTAGTTGTTCCTAGACTTGATAGTCTCTGGGAGATAAGTACAGACGTCTCCGTACCGATCCCCCAAAATCTACTAAGCTTGTATGTGAATTGTGAGACCTAAGCAACCTAGTGATCTGATACCAACTTGTCACGACCCGAAATTCCCATCGTCGGGATCGTGATGGCGCCTAACATCACACTTGCCAGGAAAGCCAACGTTAGAGGTTATCCATCCATTTATATCCATTTTTTGTCATTATCAGCGAACAGACAAAATAAAGCGGAATAACTGTAAAGATATATTGATATCGAAGTCATTTACATATTATTTCTACCCAGAAACCTGGTGTTACAATTCACGAACGTTCTATGATTTTTCTACAATCAATTGTTGGAAAGAAATTTACAACTGTTTTGGAAAGTAAGGGAAAACAGTAAAGAAGATATGTAGAAGGGGACGTCAGTGCCTGCGGACGCCAGCATGACTACCTTGGGTCTCCGAGCTGTGAACTTGAGCCAATCTCTCGATCAACCACAAGCTCCGAAATCTGCACGGGAAGTGCAGAGTGCAGTATCAGTACAACCGACCCTATGTAGTGGTAAGTGCCGAACCTAACCTCGATGAATGTGTGACGAGGCTACGATGGGACACTCACAATATATGCTACAGACGATAAAAAATAAGGCAGAAAATGAGAACATTATGATCTAAAAGCCGTAAATACAGGTATAAATACATAACTTCAGTGTCTTATCAATATCCAGCTATAACCAATCCTTAGGCGAAATGTAAAACCACCGAATAACTTACACAGTCAGAGAAGAATACATAAACACATATATTGATTCGGCATGCATCCCGATCCCACCAATCCTCCCTTATTCCCCCGTAACAATTACAATAAAAGTATATATATATATATGTTGCGACGTGCAACCCGATCCCACCAATTCTCCATTATTCCTCCGTAATAATTATAATAAAGTAAATAATATATATATGTTGCGGCATCCCACCAATGTCAATATCAACATAATAATTCACCCTTATTACTCCGTATCAATCCACCCTTATTCCTCCTGTTGCGGTGTGCAACCCGATCCCACCGAATAATCATATTCACCCTTATTCCTCCTGTTGCGGTGTGCAACCCGATCCCACCGAATAATCATATTCACCCTTATTCCTCCTCATCAATCCTCCCTTATTCCTCCTCGTCAATTCTCCCTTATTCCTCATGTTGCGGCGTACAACCCGATCCCACCATATCATAATACATTACACATAGTGTACAGAAGTTTCATTAAATTCACACAAGGCCCTTACGAACTCTTAAAATTTAGAACAAAGAAACTGGGAGTCGTATAATCAATAAAACTCAATAAAATTATTACTACTCAGCGAGACCAAACCAGGATATCACAGAAAAATCCAACCAGAACAGTTTAAACCAATAAAAGGGAAGCAATAATCCTACGGGGTAACAAATATCTTCAACAAGGGAGCACATTATCTAGCAGGTAATAATTAGGCATGGAATTACCATTAAACATGTAACAAGTAGAGTAAGGAGGAAAACAATATAAAGATTACAGAAGAAAACAAGAAAAACAGGTAAATTGGTGGCGCATAGGTACTCGTCACCTCACGTATACGCCGCTCACATGATTTGTCACATAACAAATAAGGCAAAGGTTCCTAAACCCTTAAGTCAAGGTTAGACACAACACTTACCTCACTCCAAATATCACTTAAAGTCAATCACAACCTTGCCTTTAAAATTAGCTTCCGAGCCAACAATATCTAGCAAATTACCAACCAAACGATTCAAAATAAGCCTTAGGAATCACCCACGATAGCTAAAGGTTCAATTTAGGTCATTTTTTAAAAAGTCAACAAAAGTCATTACCCAGGCCCGCTTGGTCCAAACCCGAAATTCGGACCAAAACCCGATTATCCATTCACCCCCGAGCCCGAATATATCATTGGTTTTGGAATCCGACCTCAATTTGAAGTCTAAATCCCCAAATTTCGCAATACCTAGTTTCTACCCAAAAATCCCAATTCCACCATGAAAACCTTAGATTTTAGGTTGAAATATTGTAAAATGAAGCGAAAGATTGAGTTAAGAATCACTTACCTATGATTTGGGTAAGAAGTTGCCTTTCAAAAATTGCCTAGAGGGTTTCTTGTGTTTGGAAATGTTGAAAAATGAGAAAAATCCCGTCTAAGTCAAGACCTATCAGCTGCAGATGTCACATTTGCGACCTTAGCTTCGCATTTACAAAGCTCGCAAATGCGAGAGAAGTATTGCAAATGCGAACTCCTTGCATTTCTGCAGCCTTCGCAAATGCAAGCCAATTACTCGCAAATGCGAATAATCGACTTCCGCAAATGCGGCTCTTTTCTTGCAAATGCGAGACTACCCAGCCCAACCCATGCTCGCAAATGCGAGATTTGCAGACCTGAGCACACCAACTATATTTTCTAAGTTCTTTCCACTCTATAGCCTGTCAGAAACTCACCCGAGCCCTCGGGGATCCAAACCAAACATGCGCACAAGTCTAAAAACATCATACAAACTTGCCAGTGCGATCAATTCGCCAAAATAACACCTAAAATTATAGATTTAGCACCAAAATATGAAATTTTCAAGAACAGTTTAAAATTTTCATTTTCTCAACCGGACGTCCGAATCACGTCAAATCAGTTCTGTTTCTCACCAAATTTCACAGATACGGCATAAATATCATAACATGCCTGTATCGGGCTTCGGAACCAAAATGCGGACTCGATACCAACAATATCAAACATTAACCAATTTCTTGAAACCATTATAAATTCAGTCTTTCAATTTTTATCAAAAATTCATTTCTCGAGCTAGGGACCTCAGAATTCGACTCCGGCATACGCCCAGGTCCCATATTTTACTACGCACACACCGGGACCGTCAAAATACGGGTCCGGGTTTGTTTACTCAAAACGTTGACCGAAGTCAACTAAGATTACTTTTTAAGGCCCAAAATTATTATTTCTTTAATTTTCCACATAAAGATTTCCAGAAACACGCCCGGACTGCGCACGCAAATCGAAGATGGTGAAATGAGATTTTTAAGGCTAGAGAGCGCAGAATAGAATTCTAAAACATAAGATGACCTTTTTGGTCATCACAATTGGGCTCCTAAGGTAGGTTGATGAATTACATAAAACTAATCAATAAATATGAGTGTGTGAAAATATGCAAATAATTCTATCACATCATTGCTTAGGTTTGAGGTATAATCAAGAAACTTATATACCTGGAATAGAGTTGGGCAAAATAGCGCGCTAGTACAACCATATACATGCGTGATGTGGTATTAGATAAGAAAGGTTCCACATATTCATTGAAGGATGAAAGTAAAGAAACTAGCCCAAGAAGGTCAAATTCACATAAACGGTGGCAACTTATATATGTTATGAAGAATGGAAAGTACACATGAAATATATGATTATAGAATTGTCGATGAAGAATGGATTGCTGTCTTAGAATTTTCCTTAACTTATAATTTAGTACTTTTAGCTGACATATACAAAAAAATAAGGAATCACACTTGGTAATATTTAAGGGTTGAGGTAACTATAGACAAATCATTCATCCTACCAGAAAGCCATGTGTAAAAACGTTATAATAACATTACGTATCTTCATTTCTCAACTCCAGAGCAGCAAAACATTTATTCTTGGAAGCATCATTCAATATTTGTTTCTGATTAAAGAGTTGATAGGAATTTTGTCAATGTATGCAAATTTGCTTAATTATTTTTGCAGTATTGAAATTTGTTCTTATACTTCTGATGTGTTGGCTGACATGAGATCCAACATCAGTTAAGGAATCATCAGTGAAACATATAGGCGTTAGGTTAGCATGAATAGACGAGTAGTACTTCGGGAGAAGGCTACGAGCAATATTAACCTTGTCAACCAATAAACTAGATAAATTAATTAGACGGTTTAAGTGAAAAACTCAACGAGATTGTTAACTAACCCATAGCTCTAGAATATTGTCTCTCATTAAATTCGTCTCTAAAATTTCGCCAACTTATTTCTTTAATCTCTTAATTTGTTACTCTAGATTAATTTTAGTTAAATACTCATACATTAGGATTTGCTTGAATAGATTAATTGTTTGGGTTTAATTAGTTGATAATTAATCACAAGTCCCCATGGGTACGATATCTGGACTTACAATCCTATATTACTTGTCGACCACATATACTTGTATGTATGTTAGGAAGTAACAAGTTTTACATTTTCTTTTGTTAGGTAGTGTAATAATTTCCCCTTGATTTTTGTTTGTGCCGTGGTTCTTTTCCAAGGGTTTTGTTTGAACCGGTTGTAGTTAGTTTTATTTTTTTAGGAGTAGGATCCACTGTGAGATGAATTGAATTGAAGCAATATCTCTTAACGTTATTATGCCTTGAGAACATCGAGTACTTTGGTTGTGACACTTAGGCTCAATTTTTTATTCTTGTATAAGTACCTTAAATCGTATGATCTTAACTATGCTTAGCTTCTTTGACTAGAGTGTCTTGATGAGTCCAATACTGAGTGAGTTATGTGCCATGTGTGCGTGTTATTATGTGCATTGCATTTGATGTCTAGAACTTGCCCCGTGTGTTTGCAAAGCGAAATAATAGCATTGTTCAGTCTTGGAAGTGATATAGGTGTTCCTTTGTTGAGCCAGATATATATAGTTTATCCACCTAATTTTTATGTATCATAGTTAACCCCTTTGAGCCTGTAATCCTGTTTCTTTGGCAACCACATTACAAGCCTTACCCAGTTGTTTGAATTAACCATCTATTTGAACTTTTTCACCTCTCATGAGCACTTGAATTGTTATGACTTTGTAAAAGTGAAAGTGTGGGATGGTTGGTTTGGCTTTTGAGAGGAACTAATGAAATAAGGAGAAAGGTACACTGTTTTGAAAAGAAAAAAATAAAATCCACTTGAATTGAAAAAGAAAGAAAGAAAAAAATAGTTGAACTGCTGTGAAAAATGTTCCTTGATAGTGGTGAATCTTGATGTAATTGTGCTTAAAGAAGTACAGAGTTAATATACATTGACGTGAAGGTGGAGTGATGGTTTGACATAAGTGTGGGGTTTAAATGTTAAAGTGTATGCATTAAAGTACTTAGGGAGGTGTAGTCACTCTTATATCCAAATGTATCCTAGCCGACCCGCAGCCTACATTACAACCAATTAAAGTCCTACTTGATCCTAGACTGAATGAGCTCGATTAGTAGAGTAGTACACTACGAAAAAGCCTATGGTGCCTCTTTTGTGGAAATAGAATGTTATTTCTGAGAGTGAGTGAATTCTTTCTATCTTGAGTTCCTAATTGTTCTTAAATTCTTATTGTGTGTGGAGCTAATCTCTTTGTTGTGTGAAGGCACTTGATTCATGAAGGAAAGGTAATGTCATTGACCTCTATGTTAGAGTAAATGAGTGAGTTGTGAATAAGGCATAGTATTTGAGAGTCAAATTTGGAGGCGAGGATGTCACACCTTTGTGCTTAAACTATTTTAAAGATTCTTGGTATAGTGAGTTAAGGGAATTGCTTAATAGGCTGTGTCTATAAGTGTAGTTTGATTGCTCGAGGACGAGCAATGTTTAAGTGTGAGGTATTGATGTGTGGCTATAATTCATGGTTTAGCACATTATTCACCTTGAATTTTATATGCTTTAATGATACATTACACTTTATTTGCGCGTAATGAAGTCTATTTTATGTGTAGGTGAATTGGAGATGAAAGTAGAGACAAAAAGGGATACTTAAGAGTCGAAAGCGTGCTCGGGAGAACTTGAAAAGGAGAAGCTAGCGAAGCCAGGCCTAGAGCAGGCCTTATACCTGGCAAGCCCAGGCTTGAAGCTGGCTAGAGACCTGGCGAGGCGAGCTCAAACGCCAGCTTGACCAGGCCTTATACTTGCCGACGCCATGCCTGGGGCGAGGTCCACCAAGCTTTAGGCCTCGCGAGGCCAGGCCTGGGCATGCACAGTTCGTGTTTTGTTAACTTATTTCATCTCCGGGTTTGACTAGGACTTGGCCTACACGTTTAGGTATTTTCATACACATATAAATGGTCATTAAACACCATTTTAAGGGAGTTTTTGCGACCGGAGGCAAGAATTCACGTGGGGGAACACACACCCCGCTTGAGGGAGTCTTTCAACTAGTTTTTCTTCTCTTCTTTTCCTTTTAATCTCATAGTTTATTAGTTCTAGAGTTTTGGGTACTGCATGAACGTTGTAGTTTGAAGATTGAATTGTTCTTATTATGTTATCATATTGGTTTATTTATTCAATCTTGCGACTTAATTATTTGTTGCTTGATTACCAATTGAATATTATCTATGAATCTAGGATTGAACTCGGGAGAGAAATTCTAGATTGCATATAAGATTGAGTAGAGCAAGATCTTAACTTTGATGGGGGGGGGGGGGGGG